>VWZT01004306.1:155613-204618 GCA_013397055.1 Pachycephala philippinensis | reverse complement strand
TTTGGGTTTCTGTTTTTGGAGGAAACGATTAAGGGTTTCCTTTTGAAGACAGCACGTTTCAATCTGCTAGGCTGCTGCTCCCTGCCAGAGCCATGGGTTCTTTACCTCGGGTGCCCTGCAGACAGTCTGAGCGTTGGGGCTGTATGGAGGCATCCTTGAAACTGCACACAAACTACATCTGAATGTTTGTTCTGAGTAGAGATTGTAGCTGTTTGATTGTGAAGAGAAAAAAAATTAGAAGCAAGCAAAAACTATATTCAGACAGACTTTTTTTATTAAGAAAATTTTAAGTGCATACACATTTATGTGAGAAATTACAACAATATAAAAGTGTTTATTTTCAAAATTTTCTATGAAAGGAGTAATTTCAAAAGCATAATATAACTCCTCCATAAAAGCTGCCTTACAGGAACACAAATACAAAACCCTTTTCACATTATTTGGGAAGATACTTCTTTTTACTTAATAAAAATATAAAGTACAGTATTTACCACATTCTGACAACACAGAGTTCTTAAGGAATGGAAGATGGGAGGTTCATGCAGCCCTTTTATACATGTTTTCTTCTCTGTGGCCACCAAAGTTTCATGTTTTCAGACAAGGATTATCTTGGTGGGATGTTGATAAAGAAAATAAAAATAATCAGATTTTAGGTGATGAGTTCACAAAAAACCTTGACTACTATAAATCACATCACTCAAAACAAGTTGCCAGAGAAAATAAGAACCTTCTAGAGGCTAATAAAGGGAAAATGGCAACAAAAACTTCTATAGGAACTGCATTTTCAACAAAATATGTATATGTAACTTTGAAAAAAGCTTTCATTGCAAAATAAACAGTCACCTTCATTCAAACACCTTAATCAAAAACACATCAAAGTCACCCTTCATTCTTCCTCAGGCAGTATTCATATTCATACATAAAAGTATAAAGCTAGTATAAATAAAAATTGACACAGCAATAAATACCATCTACTCCTCAAAAATAATCCAACCTTGGGATTTGACAGCTGCACTTTGAAAATACCCACGTGATGATTTCACATTTATGGAAGCTGCTTTTTCAGCATGGTTCAGTGTTATGTCTGTTCCCTCCTCTTCACATGCGGTCCCTGCCTCACTCCCATCTCCTCACGCTTCCTTTCCGTGACTCTGTCTTTGGTCAGCAGTTAAAGGCAGCAGGGAAAACCAAAGGCTCTCCCCAAGTGAGATGCTGCCAGTGCTGCTCCTCAGCCTGCTCTGGTCGTGGCACGAAGGGGACAAACAACATGTGGTGCACTGGGGCAGCCCAGTGATTGCTTCCTCTGGTGCCAAGGCCATGGCTGCTCTCCCCAGTGCATCATGCAAATAATGTCAGGCAAACAGCAAAGCTTCCCACTCAAGGTTGAATTTTGGTCCAAAGCAAGAGAAAGCATTTATCAGGTTCTCACTTAAGTCTCTGGCCAGGTCTGTGCCACCTCTAAATTCACGCTGCTCTCAACCTTACCCAGGAGAGGGAGGATCACAGTGCTGGCCCCCGAGAGGAGCCCCATGCCCTGAGAGGTTTGGCCGGGGTGCTTCAGCACTGCCCATCTCAGTGCTCCTGTCACAGCAGTGTTTGCCCAGGCTGTGATGTGCGGTTGGCATGTTCCAGGGACCTGTCCCTGCTGCTGCTGACCCCAGATACACTCCCTGCCAAGGAGGACGGCAGCAGAGCACAGGCAAGGCTGTGCAGTCACACCTACGCACCCCACCTTGCCACCAGAAAGCCAATGGAAACAAAATGGGCATGGCCCCTATCATCACGAGCAAGGCATGCTGCTAAATCAAAATCAGAGGATTATTTAATTCTCTGTTTACTACAACAGGAATCAATCAGACCTCAGGCTGTCCTTTGATACGAATTATGTGTGAAGAACACACTTTCCTGGGTGACTTTTTCTGCAGTCATTCTTGGCTTGGATACTCACATGTCCACCTCTGGCAAGCTGCTGGCAAATGCAGGTGCATGTGTGGCACAAGGGATGGACCCTAGGATACAGAACACAGTCCAGGGAAGATAGAAGAAACTCTGTTTTCCTCATAAAATTTCTTTCTTTCTTTCTTTACCCTTTCAGGAGAGGATCTGATCCTACTAATTTTAAATCAAAACTCCAATTCTCATGAAGTAAAGTGGTACCAGACCTTTTAAAGCAGAGACACAATATACTTAAAGCACCAGGCAGGTAATGATAACAAGAGAAGGAATGTCAAAATCACAAACACAAATATTTTAGGCACAGCAGTTTGTTTCTGTGTTAAAGCAAATGAGGTGATGTGGTCCCAGCTGAAGGGCCCTCTGCAATAGCCCTGTTTTGCAGAGAGGAAAATACAAGATTTTTACCTGAATCCACATGGAAATAATGTAGTCCCTGGACAGCCAAAGTGCCTCTTTGGCACTAAAGGTGCCTACCACAAAAAGGAGTGTGAAACACCCCTCTCAGTGTTCCTGACACAGGCTGCAGGGAAGAGGGAAGATTTCTTTTGAAGCAACCAGCTCAAAAAAGACAATCTTACAACATTTTTTTGTTTACAATACAAACACAGATACATACAAACACAAGCATTGTGCTGCACAAATGTGCTTCCCCCCAGATCTCAGTGCACAGCATGACATGATTATTGCAGTGCTGCAGGTGTCTTTCCATACCATATAGCAGATATTGTGTATACAGCAAGGAATCAGAAGAAACTTCTTGCTTAGAGAGGGGATCGGTGCAAGGGGTGGTGCCTGTCCCAGGCTGTGCTTTGCAAAAGGGAATTCCAGAGGCTATCCTGTTCACCAGCAAACAAGGCCATGACCGCTGGTGAACCATGAGTGTTGGCCTTCATCTCCATACCCGAGAAACACCTCTCCTTCCACAAACTGCACAGACCCTCTCTTGCCCCAGGCATCTCTTTTCTCCAAGATATGGCCAGACATCCTCTTCTGGGTATCTGCAGAGCAATCAGGGATGTGACTGCCCTCAGGCAGGTATGACTGTTCAGTAGCCGAGCTACAGCATTGTTGGTGAAGGGTGAATGAATCTCAGCCTACTTCAGTGCAAGGCCAGCCAGGCAAGCTGAAGTCACCTCCTGTGGATGGGTGGGAAGAGATCCCTGGTGCACGGCAGCGTATCTCACTCCTCCAGCAACTTGCAACACGATCGTGTGGTTAGAGCTTTAGTAACCCATTCTTTCTTTGCTAGATTTGTCATCAGAAACACAGGAACATAGGAAATGCCAGACGACATCAGAACAGTGCTGTGGCTCCTAACATACACTACCACTACCAACCAAGTATTAGCACCTTGCAATACCAGGTGTGCATTGATCCAGCTGCTCACAGCTGTCAGCAAGGTCTCTGATCTTCAGAGAAGGGCTTTAGCCCTGTAGCCCTGAGTTTAATAGCTCACTCAAAATATCTGTAAATGCAACTCAGGATAATGTCGTCCACTTTCATCGATCTGATTCTTTTTAGCCTTCCTATGTTCTTGGCCTCTGTGACTTCTGGAGTCAAGGAGTTCCACCACTACTTACACAACATCATTGCACGGTACAGTTCATGTCCTTCTAGGTTTAAAACTCCAGGAGACTTGCATGAACCAAAAGAAAGTTAAATAAAGCAGGATCTCTACACAACAAAGGAAATAAAATATTATATAATAACAGGGTTAGTTTAAATTGGTATCTGCCCCCAGTGCTAGGTAATAAACCAACCTGTATAAATCCATATTTTTCTCAAATAGTTACATCTTACTATATAAAAATAGCACTGTGAAAGCAAGCCAATTTGTGCAAGGGGAAAAAAAAAAAACAAACAAAAAAAAAAAACCACTCCACCAAAAATAACCAAGAAAAAAACCTTTGGAAATGCGTGAAGCGTTGCTTTTGTGCTGCATGTTAGCAGTGAAATGTATTCATTCCCTAATACTGGTTATCTGCTCTCTGGGTCCTACAGTAAGAAATCCTGTAGACGGCTTACAATGCTTGCCTCTTACATCTTGAACCTCCTGTTGATGAAGAAGAAAGTGAAACACTATTAAGGTTTATTTCAGTTGCAAAAGCTTTGATATCAGGCCTAATCAAACAGCAAATCTGTGTCTGGACTAACCCAAAGGCAGCCCCTCCAACCAGTAACTGCTGAACGTTTTGGGAGAAGTTCTCCACAAGGAGCTACTGGGACCCAGCAGGGCAAACCCAGCAACGGATGTTATTTTGGGCAAGTTGTGCTCATCGCAGTTAGTAAGGTGTTCAGAACTAATATAGGAGGAAGGCTGGCTAGAAAGCTTATTCTGGACTTGAAAGCCAGAGCAGAGAATTACCGGTGGGCAAAGAAACTCGGCAAAAAATACAGCAGGGAAAGGAGAGATTAATCATTTGTGAGCAGCCCCAGTAGCGGAGCAAGTGGCACTGGGAATGCCTCCTCTACCTGCCCCTACCCCACAGCTCTGATGGAGATCATGGACTGCAGCTCCAGAGAGTGCCAGGTCTCCGTGAGGATGGAGGAATGTAGAGGGCAGCCCATGCTCTGCTCTTGTTTGGCTTCCACCGTGGGGTGGCTGGAGAGCAGAGGCAGCCAGTGTGCTGCCAGCCAGGAGCCACCCCCGAGCCCCCCTGCCCTGGGACCTCACCGGCTGTGAGCAGCTGGGGAGCACCTCAGAGTGGCGGTGACCAGCTGCCCAGTGCAGGTGGGGTGACAGGAGGGCAGGCACTGCACAATAAACGTGTGAGGCCTGAAGGGCTGAGGTAGGAGCTCAGGTGGGGCGCAGACAAATGGAGTCTCCCATGCTCAGGGTGAGCAGGGTACCCAGGAGAGTGTGGGTTAGGCATCACAGCAAAGTGCAAGTGTCTTGTGTGTCTGTTCACTCAGAACAAGGAGCCAGTTTGTGCTGGTGGCCTCCAGGTTTTGTCTGAAGTGACCCCTACTCCTGCCCCAGGCTGATCGGCCTTTTGCAGCCTAGATGAGGTCACTAAGGCTGAGTTACAAGTGTCAGAGGGTAAACACCAGTATTCAGGTATTCAAAAACTGATGTCTCAGCACGTTGTGCCAAACACCCCTTCCAAGGCCTGCTGGACAACTAAGGCTCTGTGACCACAGCCAGAGACTGTGACTCCCAGTAAAGGTAGTCTCAGAAAACTCATCTAGGCACAAAGAGGATGACTAAACTATGAGGAAAATTTTTCCTCTGAAGAGATCTTTTCCAATATCCCACAGCAGTAACCCTATTTCTTTTGGTGCAGAAAGGCAGGACAAACCACCCTGGTGAGGAAAAAACCTGGGACATGCAAAGCATTGGCATACATAACACCATTCCCTGGGACTTGACTAGCATCTCCCATAGGAAAAGCACCAACCAGTCACCCATGCATCACATCATGTTGTCACCACACGGTGCTGCGTTTCTCATTAAAAAACACCAGTGGCAAATTCACAGCTGCTGTAGTTTAACTCTGTCAGTTAACAATGTCAGTTTGACATTGGAGCTAAAATAAATAGGGTTTCCAAACCTTTACCGTGTTTTTGACTTTGTCTTTGCTTCAGGGTCATTTTGACCTCTTTGTGTGTCCATTTTCCCACATCTGTTGTAGCTAAACTTTCCCCCTGTTTTAAGAGTTTTACTTATGTAATACTCCTTTGAAGGAAGGGTAGAGATGTTATCCTTAACAAATATGGGGGAAATGGAGATCTGGATAGGCTAATATATTTGCCCAAGGTCCCATAAGGTGGTCAGTGGAAGAGCAGGAACTTGAACCTGAGGTGTCCCAGCTCAGAAACTAATGCCTCCTACCATTCTTTCTCCCTGGAGACTTTAGTGGTGTTGCACGGGAAGGGCAGAGTGGGCCCCGTTTCTTCTGTTGCTTTTTTTTATGAGTGCGATGACGTGGTCTAAATTAAAAGAAAAATACAAAAAAGACTGCCATAAATTATCCACATACAAAGGCCTTATTCACATTTATCCTATGGTCCCTTCACATCTTGCTGGCAGGGTGCAAACGTAGCATCCCCTTTCATATAACCTCTGCCTGAGAGGAATGCTAGACAAGTAGAAGTGTCCTGGTGGAAGAACATTTGCAAACTCTGAGGCCAGAACAACCCTTTTATCCAAAACGCCAAAGCCTCCCCAGATGCCTTCCAGAACTTCTCAGCCAGGAGCCTCACCATCCAAATAGTTCCCCCTGAGGTACAGTGGAAGGAAAGGGGGGGCTGCATTTCTGGCTTCCCACCCAGCATCCCTGCTGGCATCAGCAAGAACCAGTGGCTACTCTGAGGGGATTTGTGGGCATTTGGTGCCTTAAACCAAGGCTGTAAAGATAATCACCCACACTGTCCTCCTTCCTGTGGGGCCTTGACCCAGCACATGCTTGGTGGAGTACTGGGAGGTTGTTCTGGCATCTTGTACTTCAACCATTATTTACAAATTAGGTCAGAAATTAGGAAGAGCTGCCACACCAGGGTTTCGAAGGCAGCAGCAGGGCTTGGCTGCCAACACAGCCAGCCCCTACATATTCAGAGTTTCTTTTCCTTTCTCACGGCTGGCTTAATGGAAAGATTTTTCCCATATGACTTTGTTATCTTCTCCAGATCCATCGGATCTCTCCTGTGTGTCTGCAGTAGCCACCGAGCTTAATGGACTCCTGCACCTGAGGGAAGCCCTGAAGTGGGACTATATTAACACGACAGCAGAGAAGATGGGCTCTGCTAACTCTGTAAAAGCCTGATTTTGCATATCCTTGTACAAAAGGAAAAAAGAAAGGGAGTCAATGTACCGTAAATGATGACTGGGATTGTGTGGAATGGTAAAGAATTTGTTAGCTGTTTCAAGAAAAGACTGATTGCCCCATGTCTATAAAATGGATGAATGTTGAATGATGTTGGCCACAGCAGCTGCAAAATGATTTTTAAAGCCAGTTAAGGAATTTGGATTCCTGTCAGCCTGAATGTGTTTTACTCATGTCTCATGTGTATATTACATGGAGATGTGATGAATATAAAGCAAAAATAAATGCTAAGCAGAATTAGTGAGCAAAATAATTCCCTAGTAAAAACCATTTCTGGTTTCATAATTAATGGTATTGGACTACTATTCTAGGATCTTTTCCTTGCCCTTAGCTGTAGATTATAACACTGAAGATATTCTCATACTGAAGTACTGGTATAGATTAAGATGTCTTCACAGTTTGGTTTCTACTTAAGCAATTACAAGAGCCCTTTCTACAAAACGTATTGATTTTATTCCAGAAAAATAAATTCCCATGTACAATTGGGTTTTCATAACATGAAACAATTAGCCATTTTATTGCTAGTGCATATAGGGTAATGTCACATTTCATACAATTTCGGTACAAGTGAAAAAATATAATATATGGCTGATTGAAACTGATAGCTACATTAACATTTATAGATCTATATAGATTCATTTTACAAGCTGTTAGTAGTTCAGAGGGATATCGGTGTTTTAAACTACCAACATTCATATGGCTCCAATTCAAATATATGAATTGTTTGATGCACTATAAATATATTCCAAAGTACATTTCATTGAAGAAGTCAAAGCTGTGCACTAAAATATATCAAAAACATGCCTTGTGAAAACGCTACAGACAGAGCCCTGACTGTCGGTGGAGCATGAAAATGCCACTGGTGCTAGCTTTACTAGTTGGAAAATTTACACAATGCCATGATTACAGGATCAGGTGATGAAGATATATGCTTTCTGTCATCTTATTTCATAGAGCTGGGACCAAAATCTCTCTTGTTACTCAATGTAAACCAGGATGAATCCACCAAATTGGCAGAATTGCTTCTGTATTAGCATTTGGTAAACAAAACCCAGAATCTGGCTGGAGATCAGGCAGACTCACTGGTTTCAGCAGAGCTGGTCTCAGATCTTCACTAGTGGAAGTGAGAGCAGATCATGTTCCATCTGAGTTGCTCCCCTAAGTCAGACAGGCACATAATCATGTTTGCCCAACCTTGCAGATTTCTAAAACGCCTCCTAAGTTTCAGGTTGGGGATGATAGCAAACAGAAACTTAAGCAGGAGCTTGAGGATTTTTCCAATTTGTAAAATGAAGTAGCTCAGGTCCCTAGGATGGTCAGCATGGGCCACATCCTGCTCTTAGGTTCCGTAGAGCCTAAACCCAAAGCCATTCTGGCAGCATTAATCTGGATTACCTCTGCAGAGAATTTGTCCAAAGGACAAAAGGGCTGAGTGCTGGCAGCAAAGAAGGCACTGAGCATCAGATGAGATGGGAAGAGCTGTCAGGGCTGGAATCACATTGACTTTGTTAGCTGGCTTCCTTCCTTCTTCCTCCTCACTCTTGGCCCCAGTGCAGTCCCCAAAAGGGACACATGGAAGAATCTCTCTACTTCTGGTGGCATTTTCCCCCTTGCTTATTGTAAAAACACAGGGGAGCAAAGAATTTTTTTGTTTCTAACTCTACCCCTTGTTTGGCAGATGCATTTGCAAAGCAAACAGTGGAGAGCATTCAGGTACCTGTGCCTCCCATCTGCCCTGGGGCAAAAATAATGCATTGTTTTTGCAAATGATTGGATTCCAGCCCTGCCTTCACCCTACGGATGCAGGGGGACAAGGTTCAGCAGGGTTACAGCGCAGTTACTGTGGGGTGGGAGTGTGATGGCAAGGGTGGCAGGGATGCTGAGTGCACAGGTAGGCTTGCTGGCCAAAATGCTGCTGCTGGATCAATCGCAGCCCAGGGCTCTGGGCTAGCAAGGGAATGCTTTGTACATCATTTGGTACGTACCATCTTCCAGTGCTGGAAGGCTGGAGCCCTCCCCTGCAGCTCAGCACAAAAATGCGCTCTGTGCTGCTCTTTTCAGCATAAAATTGAACAGAGGTGGGCTGAGTCCACCTCAAAGTGGACACGGGGAATAAAAACAGATTTAAAAAGTCCAAATTTGCCAAGTTGGGCTGGTTTTCCCCCAGTCTTGTGGGAAAGGCTTATTCATAGTAGCACATCGTGCCTTGGCTGACATTAACAGCATTCCACACTGGGCAGCAGAGAAACAATTTTTAGCACCAAGAATCCCTAGGCCTCAGCTGCCTGTGCAAGCAGACACCCAGTGTAACATGGAGAAGGGGCTCCAAGGACACCGGAACGATATAGATTCTGAAGTAATTGTGGTTTGGTTTGGGGAAGAGGGGGCACAAAGGAAGCATTTTCCTTGGGAGAACAGGTTTTTTAAAAGAGGATGAGTTTGGGACCCCAGAACATACTCATTAGCATAAATTTTGCCTCAAACCCTGGCAAAATTCTTAGTTAAACATCTAGGATATATTAGAAACTGTTGTTTTAATACAAGTTAGGTCAACTCCAAACCCTTCTTTGAAACAATATCTGATTCCACAAGTACTTTGTCCACATGGTAAAAGCCAGCCCTTAATGTTCTACCCTTTAATAACTCAGGATGTTAGCTGTTAAGTCCATTTGTCTCTTGCCTTACTTGTTTAAAGCTTTCTCCAGATATTCCTGGATCCACTTTAACTTGGGATCAATGCACACTTGCTTGCTGTTGCTCTTGAGTCTTGCACTGTCAAAGGAGAAAAGTCAGAGTGAGTCTGGGGTGCAACACTTCTCATCCCACACGCACCCCCCACCCCGTGCCTTATCTTCCTTGGGTGCCAGTGCTGCTCTTGTTTAACCCATGAAGAGGATGGGTTATTTCACCCATCCTTGAGTCACCTATTAGAAATATCCCTGGTTTGGAAACCATCTGTCTCCTTTGACAGGCCCTCATGGTCTGTACTGGGAATCATGTGAGAGTGGAACAGACACAGAATTTGAAACGAAGACTTCCAATTCACCTGGACTGTTAAGGAGTTCAGTGCCAACAACAGAAAAAATTCATTTGGAAATATTGACATGGCAAATATAGGTGATTTTTGCAAGGAATTGATTAAGAACAGCTTTTAGATTCAACCCAAAACTGAAGTTTCACGTTTTGAGGACAAACACCTCTCTGATGTTCTGAAAGAAAGGCTGTGGTCACTTGTTAGCTTTTTGTTTTATACAAGACTGAATTAACAGGTTGCAGGGAGGAAGACAACTGAAAGTGTCATAGTGCCAGAGGCAAGTTTCTCCTCATGTATTCACTCAGCATTGGAAACAAAGGCAGAAACCTCCTGAGGGGTTTCTCCTGAATGTCCAAGCTGCACTTCCCACTCCAAACTGTTTCGATAATTTGAATTCCCTGTGAATTTGACATTTGGGCTATCTGCATCTTTCATTCAGAAACAAGACAAATAGCTTTTCATCAGCAGGTCTCACCCTCCAGGGATCTCAGGACCCCTTGAGAGCTGTTATCTCCCACGTTCCCTGCAGCACCCTTCCTCTGCCCCAGCTGCTCTAAAATATCCCTCTAAACAGCCTGCCTGCCTTGGGAAAGTGCAAAGAATAGCAATTTCATGGAAGTGCCCATATGAGTAAGTCCAGTACTTGTTTAAACATTTGCTGGATGGAAGCCATAATGTTCCTCACTTTATAAAGTGAAATCTGCAGAACATAAAATGATGGCGGTAAGAAATAACAGGTCAAAAAGGCTCCTTGGTCTGAAGTTATGCAACAACACAGTTGTAACATAAACACATCAAGGATCCGTCCTGCAACCCCTGCGCCAGTAAAGAGATGAATGGGCCTAATTCATATTTCCCTTACAGCAGTGCCAAGCTGGAGCACTTCCAGCTAAGTGATACCAACAGAGTGTAAGAATGGATTTGCTGATGTTAGCAGTGCCTGGGAATTCTTGAGCTGACCTCACAGGGTACAGAAGCAAAAGCACACGTAACCAGTCTCCAGCCACATTCAATACAATTCCTCAAACCTAATATTACCTCTCACCTAATACTGAGACACTGATTTGTTCAGACATTTATTTCTGAGCCTGTCAGCCCCTGCTCCTTGTGCAGTCATGGAAGAGACATAGGCAATTGTATGGAGTGTTTAACCTGGACTGGTTTAGGTGTCTACTTGCTAAAAATGCTCATTTCCCTGTACTGGAAAGCAAGGAATTTCACGGGGGCTTTGTAGAAGTAGACATTGACAGAGGAGTTCATGCACAAAAAAAAACCAAAAAAACCCAAGCAACAAAATCTCTTCTAGCAGTTATATGTTTCACTTAGATTCTCTATTCCTGAAAATGACAGCTTTTAATTTATTTACACCTTCACTGTTTAATGCTTAAAATGATTCAAGCTGAGAAATTCATGTGTTAGTTTTGATTGATTTAATCTTCTGTTCCAATAAAGACCTAGTTCGAACTCGTGCTGTTTCAAGGGTATTTGGAGGGATGTTTTTAATTCAAAGTAACGAAAAGAGGGTGAACTGTAGGTTCATATGTTCTGTGTACCACAGATAAACACATTTGGGTCAGGAATGGGCAAGAATATGAGTTGTTTCTATTCCTGCATTTCATGCTCTTATTTATCTCTGATTACTATAATCTTATGTTAATTAAGAGATAAATAGATACTCTATCCTATCTTAAATGCTGTCATTTTCTTGAAACTACTCCAGAAAATTCCAAATCCTCTAAAAAGCCTTAGCACTGGGACCCTTATGACATCCACTGACAGTCCCAGAGCACAAATCCATGAACTATTGCATTTTGGATGCTTGCCGCCAAAATTGTTTATAGGTAGAGACTGGAGTTAGTCACAGCTGGTTTTGCCATTTTTCTGAAAGGAAATTATTTCTCAGCTGTGGCTTACATTTTTCTCACTGTCCTCCCCCAAATCCTAAGGAAGAAGCACATGATAAAATGTGTATGATCTACACAGAGTGGTTTAAAACAGGAAAAAAGTATGAATAAAAACTGGTTCATGAATGGATACACACTCACGTACATTCCTGAGCAATCTCATGAAACCACATCAGTTTTCTGAGTGCAAAAATGTTTTGGATGACAAAAATTGATTTTTACAGCATTTGAGTTGCAAGAGGAAGGGCTCAATATATGGGCCAAAGGCAGAACTAGTAATGGCATCACTGCACACAAACCAATCTAGTCCCTGACACCCTCTTAGAGAGGCTAACGGAAGCTGAGAGTAGTAAGGCTCCCTTGTAATGAAAAGATGAATGCTAATCTTTTTTCTTCAGAAGGTTTTGAATTTTGGAAGAGGAGGGAGGGGGTCACCCGTGAAGAAGTGAGCAAAAAAGGCCTTCCTGTAACATAGACATGCGAATCTACAAAGACAAACAAACAAACAAAATCCCAATGTTTCCTGAAAATCAGGGATGTTTTTCCAGCAAAAATAAAGAGGATATTTTCCACTGGGAACCCATCTTTCTGTTCTGCTGCAATTTACTGAGTCAGTCCCTGCGTGGTAAGTGTCCCTAGATTAGGCTATCAAGTGTTTAGGGTCTGTACCTCCTGTGGAGGGTACATGAAATACAGGATTTCCTTTTGCTTGCTTAGCTCCACTCCGTGGAGGAGTGATCCATCAGAAGACTCAAACCGCTGTAAAGTTTTATCCCAAGGTGTGAAGCTCCACATCCAAGGCAATGGACAGCCTGTCTGACATTCCTGCTCACACACCCACGGGGGAACAGGACGTGGGATCACACAGTAACAGGGAGATCACCAAGAACACAGCTGGGAAACAACCAGCTGGGCTCCTTTATGTGGGGTAAAGCAGGCTCCAGCTGTATCTGAGAAATGGGGTGAAGAGAAGAATTGGGGGTCATGGTATGAGACAGACCGAAATGCAACCACCAAAGCAGGCACCAGCTCTGTGACCCTTCTTTTTGACACCCGAGATTTGCACCCAGCTGAAAAGAGCGAGAGACTTACACAATCTGAAGTGAGCAGTTGGGTGTGGAGAGGATTTTGAGGTGCTTAATATTGGCTCTTGCCACGTTGCTCTCGTAGAATCGACAGGGACATCGGTAAGTCAGGCTGACGGGTTTCTCTGCGGGACAAAGGGAGGGAAAGGACACGTTATCTCTTGCTCCCGGTCAGCAGCACAGATACACCCATCAGGAAAGAAACTCCCTCCAAATATGCAGGTGAAAAAAAAGAACAGAAAAGCTGTAGCTTTGGGAGAGCATTTGCCCACAGCTCAGAGCACAATCCCTTCAGCTCAGTGCCCAGCCTTTCAATCAGGGTGCGTGGGATTTTGGAAGACAAAAGAAGAGGGAGAGAAAATTGAGATAAGTAAAATCGAGGAGATTAGAATAAGGAGCCGCTCCATTGTGCAGGGATGCTCCTGGTAATTAGACAAGATAAAGGCCAAAAGAGGGGGCACTTGTCCTCGGTGTTGTTCTACTCAAACGATTTTGACCCGAGGCCAAATTAGAAGGTAGCCAGAAGAAAGCGATGAATTCCAGGGAGTTCAGATCAAAACGGCTCGGCTCAGGTGCAGGCTTTTCACAGGGGACTTAGAGGCTACAGAAAAGCTCTGGTTTTGCAGGCGTTCCCAGGGCCCAGCTGACCTTTCCCCACCGCAGCCAGCCCCGATTCCCAGCAGTGGTACCCGCACAAGAAGGTGCGGCTCAGAGATGCGAGATCCCAGCGGTTTCACATAAGACACTTGGAGTCTTTTGAATTTCTAGCCTGCGGGTAAGTAAGGCGATCGAGGAGACAGTCATCAGCCAGGGCGTCCTTAGTACTCTATTCAGGGGCCACCGGCCTGGATGAGAGCTCTGTCACTGGCATCACTAGGGACAGAATTAAGTTTAACACCCTAGGCTAAAAATCCACCATGTATATGCATGCAGGACTGAGAAAAGCAGCCTGGCGCCCACCACAGCCTCTGCTACCCGATTTCGCTATGGGACAACTTAATTACTGGCAACCAAGTGCCCGTAAGTAAGGTCTTCACTCGGACTGCAAGTCTGAAAGTTCCATGCATGGTAAAATACAAACACAGAAGCCTTGCCTGGAAGTCTAAGATTTTAAAGAATTTCCCAGTGGACCACTTTTCAGCCTCTGGGAGGAATTAAATTCATACACCTAAGCCCTAAAATCTGGCTCATGCTGTAGATGGTCAGATCTATATCTGACAGGGCTCGAGATCCCACATGGCAATCTGCCATCCTGCTTGTTTAGCCACACAGGAATACTTGCGGCATCCAAAACCAGTTCCCTTTAAAGGCAAATGGGGAGCTAAAGAGCAGGGAAGGGCTTGGAATTCCTAAACAGCTGTCTAGGAAGGTGAGAAAAGAGACAGGTTTTCAAGTGCAGCTGATCTACATATATTGCACAATTATCGATGCCTGTCTCTAGCACACATAACCACAGACAACAGGGTGAAATCGTCCTGTCCTGAGGAGGGAGCCCCCCTTTTTTTCTGGCATCCCTACCAAGAGATGAGCCAGAATCAGATCCCACAGCAAAGGAATTAATCGGTGGGAGTAGAGCTTCTCTTGATTCACACCAGAATCTGGACTTTAAGTTTATAAAATTGAAGAACTTTTCTATCAGTTTTATAGCAGTCTAAACAGTGATTCCACCTATGAGTTAATAATCTTCAGGGGGAGGAGGAAGGAGGGCTACAGGGTGAGCCTCGAGAACATGGATTAGCCTGGCTAGTGCTAATGTGGAAAGGAGTGAGGAAGGCACTAGGATTTCCCACTGCAAATCTGTGCCTGATAGCTGCACATCTGTGAGTTTGTATTGGAAAGGGAGGCTGAAACTGAATGCAGTCATACAACACCACTGAGCACAGCTGCAGTGATAGTGTCTCTGCAAGCTTGTCCCAACCAAGTTTAAGCCAGCTTTAACTTAAACAACATGCAAGAGATGAACTGTTCAGATCCATGATTTGATAATGCAATCCTGTCTTCTCTCAGACTCGAGCTGGGATTTTCAATCCCATACCACTTGAAATCAGGAGCAGAGAAAGTTCAACCATGACTAAACACGTCTGTAAGTCCCAAAGTTGTTTCTTGCGCAAGAAAAGGCATCTAGCACAACAAGGAAGAGGGGAAGCCCCGGTAATCAGTGTTCTCTCACACCAAGGTGGGGTGGAATGACAAATCCCCTCCTAGCACAAGAATCCCTTTGGTATTTCTGTGTGCCTTTCTTGGTGATCAGGAGCAGGCACTGAGCACCAGGGACCGGCAGCAGAGGCACCGACTGGGTCAGCTGTCTGTACCACCAACAGGGAATCAGTAACTCCTGCTGCTGCCCCTTGTCTCACTGTGCTCTCAACAAGGCTGAAAACCAGGGAAAACTAGTGCATGTGGCATCTTCCAACACATGAACCCTTATCTTCCAAAAGTAGGAGAGAGAAGGGGCCATTTGGAGGCCATAATTTAGGAAGAGAACATTTCTGGTCTTACTCTGAGGCTGACACACACATTCCTTATCTCCTTTTAAAATTTGAAACATATTGTTGCATGTACATTAGAGCTGATTTAGCTGATTAATTAATCTACCAATTTGTACTGTAAGTTCTCAGATGTCTAAAAAACGCTGAGCACAAGCTGAAGCCATTCTCCCAGCATGGCAAATTAGTATAGTCTGCTAATTGCATTATCACATGAAAATATATAACTGATGGCACCCGAAGCTTTTGAGACCTTTATCTGTCTGGCACATTTGGTTAAAACGGATGAATAGATTCAAAAGTTACAGAAGAGCCAGATGCTAATTTGACATCTCGATGTCATTCCTTCAACCTAATTTTACTTAGACAAAAAGAGAACATCTCTTTTGGCCTCGACTAGAAGAGTTTGAAGGAGTTTGGGGGTTTTGTGTTTTGGGGTGTTTTTAACAATAAACAGTTTTATTGTTTTCTAACTCAAGCTCAGTTTTGTTGGCTCTGTGCACCCACTTTTGCTGACAAATTCGCTCTAGAGACAAAGCACACACAAAATGCTCTCACAGAGTGGCCACTTGTCAGTGTTGGACAATACCTATTTCATCCCACAGGGATCTGCTTCTCCCACACTGAACTGGACAGTAAGGGAAGAAGTGAGCTGCCAGTTCTGCTGCAAAGGTATCAGCAGTAACTTACTGGGTGGACTAGGAAGCTCTGGATGCTTGAACGGAGAGGGAAGCTACATCCAGGCAAGCAGGCTGGACATGGACAGACAAAACATTTGATAGAAGCATCCTTTTACTTCTGTTCAGCTTAGCGTTTGTCATTATCAGGAGATGGCTGATAACTTTTTAAAGTGTAGAACAGCTCCATTTCCCTGGAAAGCAAGGCTGGGATAGACAGACACAGCTTTACCAGGTGACTAAGAAGAATTCAGAGCTCACCTGCCCCCCAGTACAACGTAGCCCTGCGAGCTCTCATCTGAATCAGGGCTAAGAGCACTATATGACATGCAAAGTAGGCAAAAAACTGCACTCTTTACACCGCGAGACGGTGGGGTCACTTTCCTTATACTAGTGTCTCTCCAGCCCTTGTGAGCCGTTTCCTTCCTCAGGTAGCCAGGTCCCCACACGCTTATCCCGACATAAGACACCCGCTGCCAGCAAAGGAGAGCGGCCACGCTGGGAGCAAACCAAGCTGCAGCCCTGCCGGCCTCCCAGCCCTGAGCAAAGTGCTGCCAGACGGAGGTGAGGGGCAGGAGAGACCCTGAGCCCCGGTCCGTTCCTCCCGCGCCTCCGGACCCGCACTCGCCTGCAGAGAGGAGGGCAGCCCGCTCAGGTACCCAGGCACCGGCGGCCCCAGGCGCTCGGAAACTGGTGATGGCGGGGGCCAGGGGCCGGGGCTGGCACTGCTGCCCGTGGTCCCCCAGGTCGGCCTTCGCTACCTGCCGCTCTGGCTTGCCAGCCCGCAGCCCCTGGGTGGTGGATACGGCCAACGCGGCTGGGGCCGGAGCCACCTGCCCGGGAGGTTGGAGTCTCTCCGCAGTGCCGGCCCCGTGTTCCAACGGGACGGGGCTCTGGTGCGGAAAGGCATCGGGGAAATTTTCGGGGAAAATGAACTCTCTAAGGCTAAACAAGGAGGGCACCGAAGGGCATCCTCTGCCTCCCTGGGTGGGGAACACCCAAGTTTCGTTCGCCAGAATGGGAGAAAAGAAAGGGAGCGGAGGTTTGAAAAGGCGCTCTTTACCCAACCAGAGCGCTTTCGACGAGGGGACAGGAGGTAGCAAGTCTCTGCCAAGTGAGAAGCCAGCCGCAGGAGGAGCGTCCGGAGGATGCCCAGAGGTTGCGGACAGAACCCTCGCCCCGCCACGCGTGGGGAGTGCTGCTGCCCCGCGCGGTGAGCGCTCCCCGGAGCCCAGGGCTCTCCGCGGGGTGCGGCGACAAGAAGCGCGGGTTGCCGCGGTCTCCGGGGCTGTCCGAACGCGGAGGCTTCCACAGAGCGCAGCTGGCAAAGCAAGCCTGGCAGCTGTCGCTGCGACCGGGCTCCGGGGGCGACACCGGGACCGCGGGCACCGGCGTGGGGCGGGCGGGCTGCGAGACGGCGCTGCAGTGACTGCAGCCAGCCCGCGATCCCCCGGACCTCCCGCCACGGCAGCTCCCTGCGCCCCCGAAACCTCCCCGTGCACCCCGCCGGGGTGCGGTAAATTCCTGCCGAGTGACCGCTTTGGCTCAGCTCTGCCCTGATCGAGGAAAGATAGATCACGACAGAGGACAGAAGAGGAACCGAACAACCGCCTGTTTCTAATTTCTGGTAAGTTTTAGGGTTGGGGTTTTGTTGTTAGAGGGAAAGCCGATATGCATATTTTGCAGCCAAACCACCTCCCTGCAGACCGAGCGCTGTTGAAAGTCTTCCCCCAGACGACTTCAATCTGGGGCGAGTTTGGCAGCGAGGACCGCTTTGGCCAGCTTTTTGAAAAAAGCCAGGGAGGGATGGAGGAGAGGGAGGAATGGGAGCCTGCCTGCTTCCAGCTCAGCACATCCATCGCTCGGGCTCGCCAGACGCATCTGAGCCGCGGCCGGAGCTCGAGCCGGGGGAGCGGTGTAGCTGCGAGGAGGGGAGGGAAGAGCGGGGATTTCCGCGGGACCATCGCTCCCGGCCGGGCTCCCGCAGCTCACTTACCCTCCGAGAGGGAGATGACGGCCAGGGCGAAGGCGAGCAGCGCCAGGGCGCGGAGGTCCATGCTGGGGCTGCTGGAGGACGCGGGCGGGCGCTGCGCTGCTCTGCTCGTCCCGGCGGCAGCGGCGCTCTGCTGGCGGCCCCTCCGCCCCTCCCGCTATAGAGGGGCCGGGGGCGGGGGGAGGAGAGCCAGGGGGAGTAGCTAGACTGTGATTTATTGCCCGTGGCATGTTATTACATCCTTCCTCTGCTAAAAATGGTTGGAAAGGAACCAAAAAATCGAGGGCTCCTCGCTCCGCTCCGTCAGCCCGGCAGCCTCCCCCCAGGCACAGCGCCTGCCCCCCCAGCTCCGCGCTCCGAGCACCCTGGGGGACCGGCGGCTCGGGTCTGCGGCGGGGACCTGCATCACCATCACCCTGTCCAGTCCCAGCTGCGGCAAGAAAGGTGTTTCCTCACCAAACTTTGCCAGTCCTGGGCCCTTCTGCGCACCCCGGCCCCGCTGCTCCTGAACCAGAGCTGCTGGAACCGGGATAGCGGTGGGGAACACATCCCTTAAGTGTTCACACCGGGGAGAGAAAAAAAAAATTCCCCCTCACTCTCGTGGGTGTGAATCTAGATTTACACTGGCACCCCGGGCATCGGGTACAGCGCCTCATACAAAGCGTCTTCCCAGAAATTTATGTGGGCGTTTGAGGGGAGAAAAAGCAGAGAGGGAGAGAGGAGAGAGAGGGGCTTTCATTTTTTGCCTCTGTCTGTTTGGCTCTAAACACCACCTCTTCCCCGTATTAAATGAACCCAGTAGTACATTTGCTGCCAGCATTCCTCCTCCTTTGTATTGCAGATGCCACTGGGCTCCCTGGCACCTCGGCTGAAAGCCCTGGTAGCCCTGCAGAGCCCGGAGGCCCAGGGGTCTCACTTGCCCTCAGCTCTTACAGTATTGTCAAGTGTAATTGACTTAAGTATGTCCTCTCTGTCTGCAGCCCAAGCCCATGGGGCCCTGTTTGTTGCCATTAAAAACTTTAAATAAACATCGAAGCTTTGACTGAATTTGGACTCCTCGTCTGCAATTAAAACAGGCACCTTCGGCTGGGTGTCGAGCGGGGTCGAGCAGGTACAGCTAATCCTGGTGTGGAGCTGTTTAAAGGACAAGTTCACTGTGACACCAAAATCACCAGCACGGTTGTTTTGTACCCTGCGTAACTGCTGATTCTCTCAGCCACAGCCCCCGAAGTTGGACACGGGAGTTCAAACAGTGCATCTTTGCTAACCTATGGCTGTTTCACTGAGAAAAGATGGTTCCTAAAGGCCAGGAGAAATGCTTGCAGTGATGCTTGGTGATGAACAGGATCCCTACCTGACACAGACACACATCCAACAGCCTAAATCTAGTTATTTGTATTTCTTAGTCCCTTCTTACCAAAGAGCACTGAATTTGTTTAGGCTGACCTTCCTCCCAGATTTTTTCCTCCTTTCTTTTAGGTGAGGCAGCACAGTAGTGCACAAACCTGATGCACTGAAAAGACCAATAATTGTAACCAGTGCTGTGAGCCTGGCTGCTGCTGCCGTGACAGCTGTGACATTCTGCAGGGATGGGAGAAGCCTATCATAATTGCAAACACTGCTAGGAGTGCTGCTGTCCCACCAGTGTTCCCACTGGCACATGAGGACATCCGCACTGCACTCAGCAGAGACACTGTTATGTCCACACCACACTTAGAGTCACAATTACTTAGAGTAATAGTACTTAAAGCAATAGCGTGTCTTTGGTGTTGCTATTGCCACAGAGAGAAACATTTCAAGGATCTAATCAAAGAGACTGGATAAACGTGGAATGAAATAGGAGCCAAATCTTTGTAGCAGTCTCCCCCTCGGCATCCCAAGACATGCAGGCGTGTTGTAACTGAAGGTGAAAACTAGTTGGGTGCTAGGAAATGTCTGGACAGACCTTCGGAGCCGAGTCGAAGAGTCCTAGCACGCAGATGAAAGGGCTCCCTCTGCACCTCGGGATAGCTGAGTGCACCAGCAACAAGGCAGGAGGATGCCTCGGTCCCCCTGCGCCTCGTCTGTCCTCCCCCTCCGCCACAGCCGCCTCTGCATGGGAGATGAAGCCTCCGAGAAGGGGACAGGAGGACCGGGACACCGCACCCGGCACCATCCCTCTACATCCTCCCCGACTCCCCGCAGCCAGCCCGGGAGGGGGATCCCGGCGGGACAGGGAAGGGCGGGGGAGAGGTCCAGGTGCTTGGAAAAGTCCCCGGGAGTTTGGCACTGGCGGAGAGGCCACCCCGCCGTGCGGGACCCCGCTCCGACAGCTGCGGGGCGGCCCGCGGGTGCTCCGCGCTGTGTCCCCGCGTCCCGTCAGGCGTGCCCAGCGCTGCGCGCACCCACAGGTGTGCTCCCCCCGCGCAGAGAGCGCACACCCAGGCGGGTGCGGGTTGTTCTGCCGGGGCCATTTCCCGGGGCAGCACAGGACGTGCCCGGCGGTGTCCCCAGGCGGAGGGGAGGTGTCGGGTCGGAGCGCAGCGGAGCGGAGCGGGGCGCGGGGACAGCGAGGGACGGGACCCGCACCGCCCGCAGCCCTGCGCCGGGGCCGCCCCCGCGGCTGCACCGCTGCCATCCTGCTCCTGCGTGCAGAACACATCTCCCGGCAACAACCGAGCTCATCTGGGTGAACTCCGAGCGACTGAACGGCGATTTTTGTTTTTTCTTCCCGACAAGCACAGACTGCTGCCTACGGTACAACAACTGTGAGCTTAAGATTTAACCAGCAACAAAGTAACAAAACAAAACAAAACAAGAAAACCCCCTCTCAATGGAAGTCTCATGGTTTACTCCTCACCTCAAACTAGAACTAGGAACTCCGGGAGATCTGAACGACTTGAACATGTAAAAGGAAAGTCAAATGACTTGCCAAGTGTTAAATTCCTTGAAAAGTTCGTTTCAGCTTAATGTTAACTCCCACAGAATTGACCAGTGTTTATCTGAATGTTCAAAAAATCCAGCCTACACCCCTTGATGATCTGGGTGGCTGAATATCTCTCTCCCCCTTCTCCCCCAACCAGCTGCAGCCAGAAGTTCATAATAGCCAGTAAATTCAATCTTTTATCTGAATGCTAACAAAGAAAGGATGAATTCAGAAACCTTAAATAGACCTACTGTTGATTTCAACACAGCTTGAGACAGCCTTTTTTAATAATACAATATTCCAAATTTTTAGTGTGTTTGTATCAAATTACATTTCCTCTTAAATGAGGAGATGGCAACATTTCTGTTATTTAGAATTTTAGGCTGGCATAACCCAGCAATGAAATCATTATTATCTAAAGCTGTTTTAAATTCCCACAGATTATGTCTAAAACAAGCCATTTCTGGCCAGCACAACTTACGATTACGAAAATTTTGTGTGAGTCAAGATTAAACTGAATGTCCTCAGGTTGGAAAGTAGTACCCTTGTTTTCATCTTGTTCTCACTAATGCTATTTCACAGACATCTTCCTTAAAGTTTCCTGAACTTATTATCTGTAACTAAATGCATTACTTTTTTGGATGGCCATGGTGTTCACACAATTTATATTCAAGTGGAGTTAAGATTAACAGTGTATCTCAACAATTTCAAGTAAAATACATTACAATACATTACCTTGTGTTCTAGAGTTAAGGAAAATTACATTTAGAAATATATATTTATTAGGTTGTTGGACTGCACAATAAAGACACAAAACTGACCTTATGTCTCTGACTGGGTGTCTACTAGCCCACACAACAATGACTACAGCAGTTTAATATCATCTCTAGAGGCAGCCCTTTTTTTTTTTAAAGGGTATATTTTTTAAAGCATGTTTATACTGATTATTTCCTCATAGTAGGATATTGTGATGAGAACGAAATGAAAGATGCTAAAATGTTAAAATTGACATTAGCTACTGCATGGTATCTTAGTGTGCAGAGTTAAGAGTACCTGCAGATTTTAAGTGCTTCAATATTTTTATGTATTTATATTATTTTGTAACTTAACTCTAAAATTCTTCATTGTATTTTAAAAAAACCCAAACCAACAAAAAACCAACCCAACCAAACCAAGGCATCCATATAAAATTCTTTGTTTAGTTACTGACCATATGCCCTTAAGTTACTTCCATCTTACTGTCATTCTTGTTTTGCTTAAGAATTCTCTTTTTAAGTAGTAGTCTTACTCTTGCAACATTCCTACAGAATGTTTTTCCCCCCCAAGACTATTAATCAGGTGACAGCTTGAAGGCTTTGCTGTCTTGCTGCATATTCAAGCAGCAGCTAGAAAAGGACAACTGTAGTGTGGCTTGAAGATCTTTCTTGACTCCTGCCTTTGACCTTCTTGTTTCAAGTACTGAGATTATTTTCCCTTGTAATTGCCATGGCAGGGTTTCAAGCTCATCCTTTGCATGTGTAGCAAACAGGACTTTTAGTAATTAAGCATTTGCAGCAAACCAGTATAGACTAGGAGAAATCACTTGTTGGATTTGTCTGCAGAAAAAAAAAATTTCCCCAAACAAGCAGATTTCACAGAGAATTGCAAGAGATCTGTTCTCATAGCAGCAAAATAGCCTCCAACATTAATGTACACAGAGATATCCATAATGTATGTTGGCCCTGAAAGATTCCTTGGAGGGCAGAGGGAGAGATCAAATAGAGGTCAAGTGAGTAACTGTTTATAGATGTTAACTAGAATGACAGAGAACTGTGGTAGCCGCTTTTCTAACGGTGTTTAAAAGTTTAAACTTGCTTCCCTGGGAATTTTGCATGTGATTTCAGTGGATATGAAATTGGCCCTTAAGGGCAGACTCCATCTCTTCTTTTATCCCAGCAGAGCACATCCCAGATTGGTCTAACCTTTCATGAAGAAACTCAAAACATGATAAATTTTGCTTGGGTTTAAGTTTTGTTATGAACATAGCTCTTGGCCTCGCTGTGAGGAGTTTCCTGAAGGCTTGGGGTAAAACAGAGCCAAGTTTGCCGTGTTCTGCCTCTCCCTCTGAGCACCAAGCTGACACCACGGAGGGGATTTTATTCCAAGAGCGTTTCAAACTCTGTAGCTTTGCTTGGGTTTCGCTTGGACTGTTCAGGTTCACTGAACTTGCAGGCCACTGCGAGGAACCTGGAGCTCAGCAGCAAAGGTTCCCTGTTCCCAGCAAGAGGAGGTACCTGGGAGGTCTGGCCAGGGCCGAGCTCAGCTCTGCCTTTATAGTCTCTCCATGGGAAAGTGATGCACAGACAACCAGAGCATTAGGACTGAAATGGTTTAAGAGTCTGCAGGGAAAAGATCTAGCCCAGTGTTCAGGTCAGAATGGTCAGGGGTCCTTACAACACCCATCTCATTTCTTTCAGGCTTTCTTTCGGCTAATCAAATACCAGTCACATGTCTCTTGGGATTTTTTTTTTCTATTATTTGCTTTTAATGTAAGATAGGCATGAACAAAACACCATAACCCAAATATCTACAGACTTTGGGGATTTTCAGACTCTGAAACAAACTTTCCAGCTGCATTCTCCTTCAACAAAGACCAGGATTTTGTCTATATTAACAACTTGGCTGGTGCAATAAGAACAGACCTACAGAGCAAAGCAGTCATTCCACTCCATTTGAAGGGGTTTTCTTTAGTCTAGCTGTAATCTTGTCCTAAGAACTGAATTGCTATTTAGCAAGAGGACTATTTGCCCTTCTGGAGTTCATTTTATGACTTTTTTCATCCTAAAACAATCTCCTTTACACATTCAGAGACAGCTCTGCGATGCAAAGTAAATAGGGATAGGGCTTCAAGAAGTCCACGCCAAAAGCAGATCGCGGATCCCAATCAAACAGAAGTGTAGGTGCGACCGCAGAGCCGCGGCAGCCGGGTCCGTGCCCCGGGTACCGCTCCGACATCCCGGGCTGCGGAGAGCCGGTTCCGTGTCCTGGGGGGCCCTCTAGTGCCTGGAGAGCGCTCCGGCTGCGCTCAACGCCAGGGAAAGCCTCTCCTCACTTCAGCGCTACTTCGCTTCTGATTTTTAAAAGTCGTTTTCTTTAGCCTTTTCTTCCTCTTTATATTTTTTCCTCTATTTTCTTTTTTCCTTCTTTTTCTTTCCCATTTTATTTTTTCCTCTTTCCCCCTCTTTTTCTTAACCTCCTCGTTTCTTCCAAGATTCAGGAAAAATCTGAAACTTGGAATTTTTATAAATGCCTTTTTATGATTTAAGAAATCCATTATTTCAGTGTTGCTTTGCAAAAGTCCCAGAGCCAATTAAAACCACGAGTATAGTCATTTTAGGCAAGGGTAACCACAGAGTTATGCGACATGAAAGCCAAGAGTAACCACAGAGTCACATCACATAAAAGCCCAGAGTAATAGGTAAGATAAAAAACGAGAAAGAGAAAAAAAGGATGTGTGAGGGAAAGGCTCGTGTGCTCTGTGCCCAGAGCCAGGCATTAGTGCCTGGGCAGCAGATTCAGGGAATATCTGCCTGCTGATGAGGCAGATAAATTAAATCCAGTTTAGAGATTTGTTCTCTGGGCTATGGGCAGCTGTATTAATCTCACATTGAAGCAACATCCAGCAAAAGGATTGTTTGTGGCGATGGAAACATTTCATTTACTGGAACTGCTCTGACATTTGTTGTGTAAAGTTGCCAGATGGCAAAAATGTTTAGTTTGCAATAAGCAATCATTAACATCACTTAAGACACTCGTCACTCACATGACAAGAACACAAGAACATGTGTCTTACAGGTCCAGGCCTAACTGGGGTGTGGAGATTGGGACACACCAAATGCCATCATTTGCTCACTTGCTAGAATTGTGTTTTACTCAGAGCTTTCCTTCATCTTACAGCCAAAGCTGACTGCATAACTGAGGTTTTCAAAGCCAGCTCCTAAACCTTTGCTCACTTAGAGGGAAACACTCGGCCAGAAATGAGTCCCTGAACACACCCGTGACCTGCCACTCCCCCAGCATGGTAGCAGAAATGTCAGATAGTAATTTCTCCTCCTCTGAGTAGCTCTGGTCTTGCAGCTATAGCTACTCTCCTTCTCTTCTGCTTCAGCATTTTGGGCCTGAATACATGTTTCAGGAGATTAGCACCATTCACACCAAAACTCAGAGAGAGTAAGACCAGTTGGTATTCCTACAGTATCATTCAACCTAATGGATCCCCAGCTGCTTATAAAACTTCAACTATCCACAAAGAGCATCAGAGTCATTCAGTTACAAGACATGGAGAAGTACAGTAAAGCCATGTAGTCCTTTTTTCTCACAGTGCAGGGTTGTTTCTGATTGAAGATTTATTGCCATCGTGTTCAATTGGTGCTTAAAAGTTTTTAGAGATTCAGCTTCTATTTCTTCCCCCAGGAGGTCTTTCTATAGTCCAATATGACTTACCATCAGAAATCTTTCTTTCCTAGTGTCTCTACTTTTAAATCCTCCCTTCTGGAGCATAAAAAATCTATTTATGCTAATTTACTACTTTACAATATTCCTCTCTGGAGATGGTTTCTATTTCCTTTTTGACCCACACAACCAAATGATAAATGCCCAGCTATTTCATTGTTTTACATCATGAGTCCTAAAAATGTTGCTCTTGTAGTATTTCAGTTCACAAACAGGCATTGACATTTGCTGATGTGTAGGTGGTTTTATACCTTTAAGCATTTGTGACTTTGTTAGCTCACCAAAAGCAGTGTGCATGCTGTTTTCAACCTGGCAAAGACCATACAGGTAAGGGATTCATACAGACTGAATTTCATGTCAACAAGTTCAGCCATGATTTTAACTGACCAGACTGGAACACAATTGTGCAAACAGCAAACATTTGACAAAGCATCTGTGTAGGGGCTTGTAATCTCATTTTCAGGAGTTGCTCAAAGTTACTGACCTCAGAAAAATCAGTATATTCGTAACCATATGTCTGCAGGAATTGGTTCCTCAGAACTTGCTTCATTAAGTAAAAAACACTGACATCTAAACAAGGCAGTTTAGAAGAAAATTTGTCAGTTTTGCATTTCTTCTAATCTACAGTGACTGCCCACATTTTCAGGAAAAAGAACTAGCTCAAAATGTGTGTATGTATTTAAACCCCTGCACCTTCTTCTTGTTTTGTGACATGCACATTAAGCTAAGCCCTAAGAACGTGACACATACATTAACCTAAGCTCTAGGAACGTCAGTCTCCCACAAGGGAATAGAGTAGGTGTTTAAACTTGGCATAGTCACCCCCTTCACACATGCATACAATCAATTCCCCAGCATCTGTAGCACAGTTTACTACAGTTTTTTTGGTGTGTGTTAATTTAACATGTACACAAAGCTCTGACAGTATATCCCAGGTGGAGGGACTGATCCTTGGCCCCGCTCCCACGTCACAGAGCAAACACAGCACAGAGGTGTCAACATCTGTTAGAGCTCTGCAGCTGGACATTCCCCACGTGCAATGAAGTGCCCAACGCCAGTCTGCCTGGTGCTCTCATCCTGCCCTGGTGCAGCTCCCTCTGGGGTGTTTGGGGGCAGCTCTGGTGTGGGACCTGAGCTTGGTGTGTTACAGAGCAGGGACACTTCACTGACAGAGCACAGCCAGCTGACAGGCACCGTGACATTTACAGATGCAAAGGACGCAGAGGAAGATGCATGAGAGCACTACAAAGGGCACATTATTTCAGATCAAAGGTCTGTGAAGCTCAGAATCTCCTCTCCAGCCATGCTCAAGAGCAGATGCTCAGGGGTGGAGGGCAAGCATGGCTGAAGCTCCCTGCAGCAAGCCCTCCCTGCACATGGCTCAGAGTCTGGGCTCAGCTCCAAGAAGGATGTGAAGCTCCTAACATCCCACTGGTTTCAGCAGTTTCAAGCAGGTCTCACATCATTTGATTTTAGCAGGGAATCAGAAACTTCAGTAGAAAGACAGAGCTGTGGATATAGACTCTAGTTTTTGAAAAATTTTGCACTGTTCTCCTGAACAAACAAAATCTGAGAAACAAAATGCTGAAGAAACAAAATCCAGCTTCCTTCCCCACCCCACCCTGATTATAAAGAGCCTTTTTTAGCTCCTGCAATATCTGAAAAACTGCAGTTGGAATTTATAGAACAGTAAATGTCTGCCCTGAAGATAAAGTCAAGAACACCTGGAAACAAGAATAATATTGCACCTTCTTTGTCCAGCAGGAGCTCATGGCAATATCCCTGTGCAATAAAGTACCTATCAATAACCTCATTGGAAAAGCCCAAATGGTAGGGCTGCTAAGACAGCAGGCACCAGAAAGTCAGGAAATTCAGAGCAAAGAGAGACTTTAGGCTTGAAAGATCAGTCCAAGAATGCTAAATCTGTGAGGTTTCAATGGTGTTTCTCCCTATGTCCAGCTAGCAAATTATAGACAACTGGCTTTTCTTGTGAAGAAAAACAAAATTAATTTCTGTAGTGTGCCCATCTAAGGACATAAATCCTGTTTTTTTGCAGTCCAGTTTCCCAGAATGACACCACAGCAAACATCCCCTTCTCTTGTAACTGAGGAAATGAGGAGAAGGAATGCGCCTGGACCAAGCCACTCTGCACAAGAGGCCAGTATCTGATCTGCTGGCTTGTAAATGACACAAGAAGATTTTCTCTGGATTTACAGCCTCATTGGTTCCGTGGGGGCTGCAGTTTTCCCTTTTACATTTCTTGGAGGTGTTGCACACACTCTCAAACAGGAGATCTGATGTGGAAACAAAAGCTTTTCAGATCTCCCTCAGAAGGTAGCTTTTTCCTCCCAAACAAACACCCTGACCAGGTGGACTGCCTGCAGCTGGGATGTAGGAGCGAGAGTAAGTTGTTTAAAGGTCATAAAAACCCTTGGGCTTTGCTTTTATTCGTGGAAGAAAAACCCAGGTGGCAGATGCTTCTCTGCACTCCTCCTAACATGTGCCATGAGAGCGAACCTGCCTGAGAGCTGGCTACACTGCTGGTGAAGAAGAAATCAGCTGGGTTGGCTGCAGGAAATATATCTCTGTGTAGACGTTGCTGTGGAGTTCTTTGTGAGGATGTCTTAGTACCTCACAGACTTCCTGAAAGGGGGCCCAGTTCCCTGGATGGAGACATATGCTCATTGTAGGTCTGTGGGGTACCTGCCTGGCCTCCAGCTGCCATCTCAGGAATAGTTGTGTCTACAAGCATCTTACCATCTGACAGGCGTGCTGCACACGTGAGCTGTTCCAAACAGCATTAGAAGCCTATATCCA
This sequence comes from Pachycephala philippinensis, assembly GCA_013397055.1. Taxonomy (NCBI): domain Eukaryota; kingdom Metazoa; phylum Chordata; class Aves; order Passeriformes; genus Pachycephala; species Pachycephala philippinensis. The sequence continues at coordinate 176,447 of VWZT01004306.1, read as the reverse complement.
GGCATGCAAGTCCCACACAGAGGATTCTATCCTGGTGTTTTATTCCCATTTTAAGGATGGAAGAACCAAGGCAGAGTGTTACTCTGAACAATAAGTTCAAGGCTGAAATAGTGCCCTTCCATTTGGGGTGAAGCAGTGTCTGGAAGGCCAAATCTTGCTTGCTGCAGATGAGTGCTGCCAAGTCCAGCTGGCTGGTGTGAGCATTCTGGCCTTTGGAAAACAGCTGCTCAAGGAGCACTGTGGCACTGAGAGATATTTATGGAATTTGAGATTACTCAGAAGTCTTTAATAAAGGCAAGGCTAAGCCCAGGCTCTCAAGGGGTGCAGATTACTGCCATAGCTGCAGTGATCCTCAGCTACAATGGCTCCTTCTGAAAGCTGAGAGACTTTCTGAAGTTGCCAGAGATAACTAATATTCCCTGTCTTCCACTTACCTACTCCAAGCCATGGAACTGACCCCAAATCCCTCATGGGACACAGGACAAACATCCATACAGCTCAGCTCTTGCACACTGCAGAGAACTGCCCTGGCACGCCTGTGCTGCCTGTAACCCCCATGAACACACACCACTGAACATGAGCTCAGCCAGCACCACTCACTGCTCTGTGCCTTCAGCTTGGCCCTAGCCCAGCCTGATTCAGTTCCACACGTGGGCAAAGGGATAAGGGATGTTGCAGTCACCTCTTCAGTTTACAGCCAATGGGCCTGGGAGAGTGTCTGGGGTATCTGTGGGGAAGTGTTGAGCTCCTGGCATGGACGTGCAAGGCAGTGGCAAGAGAAACAAAAGTGGCTGAAGCACATGGCACAGCATCTTCTGTCCTGGCTGACACAAGGACAGTGGCACCAGAGCAATTGAGAGAATGCAGAATGATGTAGCTGATCTGTACTGCCCCTGCCTTGCTGCCTGGGTCCGTGGGGGAAAGTTGCTGGGAAGAGATCAGCACTAAAAAGCAGCAAGCGCAGTTCCAGGCATGGAGAGTTCAAGGCTATCAGATCCTTGGTGGCCTGGGACTGCTGCTTCTAGAAGGGTCAATACAGAAAGGATTAACTCACTGGCAAAGGGCCCAGTGAGTGTGGGGCTTCCTTCCAAAACCTCCCAGCCTGAAGGGCTTTATTCAGCCCTAACTCCAGATGCTACAAAACAAGAGCAATAGGAATTTCCCAAACATTTACTCTGCTAGGGCTGTGAGGCTGGAAGAGAGAGGAGGTGGATCTTGTTCCCTAGGGAAAACATCCCAGAGCACCGAGGTAGAACACTGCTGGGAGGCAGCAGCACAGACGAGCAAGAGCTACCTGGTCTTTGCACTATGACCTGACTTCATTAAATTAAAGAAGTCAGCTTCTTTAATTTCCACTGTCTTCAAGCCCAGAGGTTGCTTATGGCATGTTCAGCAGCTGGCCCGTCTGTTGAATCTCCCCCTTTTTTTATCTCTGCCACCCTCTCATCCTTCCCTTTGCTCGCCTCACACATTTACTCTTAGTTCATTTCCACATTATTTTAATTCTTGCTCCTCCAGCTTCCTACTTCTCCCTTCCTCTTCCCTCCTTTTCTCTCCTCATTGTCCTGCTCTGCCTCTGTTCTGCCTCTCCTTTTTCTCATCCCACTCCTCCAACATGCTCCACTTCCCTGGAAGCACCTGCTAGAACTGTGGTCCCACACAGCCATTAGAGATGTGTAAGCACCAGCAGTGTCCTTGGGCATGTGGAACCTGCACCTTTAGGAGATACTGCCCAAGACATCTTGTCCTCAGGAAGGAGGGCTTAGAAATATCTGCTATCTGTGTCCTTTGCTCTGTGGGATGTATCAGACAGCTCTTTCAGCCTCCCTGTGTGGCCAATACTAGGTCCTCTCATTTTCATAGAAAACATTGAATTTCTAAAAGCTATGAAACTGTGTAGGTTAAAAAGTACATCAAGGTTTGTGGACTCCAAGGTTATACAATACAAGGAAAGATCTTCTGGTCCGAGTCCAGATACCATAATCACACAAACAACCCTCTTATTCCACACCTCTTTAATCCAGTCTGCTGACAGACTCTTTCAAAGCCTGCTTGAAACATTAAGGACTTTCTCGTAATTGCGGCCTTAATTTATTCTTCTTCCATTTATCAGTAACTTGTTCTTGCATGATACAGTCTATGGCGTGATGAATCTCTTTTCCCCCACTTAAAGACAGAACTTTTAGCTAGTTTTTTTGGGAGTTTTTCCATATTTGTTAAGGACAAACCTTTTGGAGTTTACATGTCCAGTGCAGTAAGCACAAAAGTCACAAGCAGGACTATCAGCTACAGCCCCATCATGCAATCTTCAGTGTCATCCTTCATCTATTTCCACTTGAATGGGGTTATCTAGCTGGTGCCATCTAACTCTGGAAGGTTACACTTCATTTAGATGTATTGAGTAAATTCTCAGCTCCACTGATACTCCATCTTCTAACAGCAGGGGTAAAAGGGCAGAGGACTGTTTATGTTGGTTTCAGGCTCAGTCATAATGTAGGGTTTTGTCTGAGTGGAAGTGCAGAATGGGAGCAGCTGGCAGAATTCAGGAAAACTATAGGATTCCCTTCAGATCAAAGGCAGTCACTTTCTTCTTTATTCCCACAACTGATCTTAAGGAACTCTCTTGTGCGCTTTAAAAAAAAGTCATCATTTCCTCCCCCATCTCTTTTTTCATTGAATCTGATTGAAAATTTCTCATCAAAGCTTTTTCAGTAGATATTTGAGCTCTTGGTGAAGAGAAACAAGTCTCAGTGCCCGTGGAAACATTCAATTTTTCACTAAATAAACAAACCAAATTATTTTTAGATAAGAAAGGCAGAGTCAGGGAAGAAGAGCAGGAGGATACTGGGTCTCAGTGGAAAGGCAGTATGTTTTGTGTCAAAATGGAATATATTTCAACAAGCAGTACAAGCTCATCAAAAGTTCCTTAAATTCAACTTCTGAAAATCTCCAATGTCAAGCCAAAAATTTGTTGAAAAGTAACAGTCTGTATCTGCTTGCCAGTCTTGTTCACTCCACTGCTTTGAGCCCTAAGACAGGCTTCTGAGTGGGGATTGGTGTCTGAAGTTGAGATATGTGCTTGTACTTATGTTCCAAAATTAAAATTTTTTTCAAGGAATCTCAGTTTGACCCCACTTCTTGACATGGTATGGTTTCTGGGAAGCCGTCAAATGGCCATTTGTGCACTGCCTGTCAGAGTGGGTTGGGAGAAAGCTCTTTCCTCTTCAAAAAGCTCCCAATCCAAGGAGAAACCTTCCTTTTCTTAAGCATGGCAAACACCAGAATATTGCACTCAGAAGCAGTCTGTGCAGTGAATAAAGTGTTTCTGCAAACACTTGGAAATTACCTGGTGCCTGGACAATCTGTTTTCAGAAGTAAGGGGTCTTGAGCCCTTATAAACAGACACAGAAGCATCACTGGAGGAGAAACAAGAGTGATCTGCAGCCGAGCAGATCCAGCAGCAGGAAGACAGCAAACCTACCTGGGCAACCCTGGCATCCAGCAGCAGGCAGTACTCATGGCTGGACTCCCAGTACTGGAGACACGAATACATTCATGCTGCAGGCTGGAGCAGCACAGGAATATCAAAACTTGTGAAGTTTTAGAAAAGCCACCCAGAGGATATGAAGGCCACCAAATCCCAGTGACTTGAGTAAGAACTGTAGTTCAGCTTCCCACCCTGGATTCAGCCTGGTACAAGTTTTGAAGAGGGGAATAACCTGGGTGAAGTCTGTTTGGAAATGTAATGCATGTCTGTTGCCAGGGCAGACAGCACTCTTGGAGGAGTTTAATTTTGGTGTCAGGCTGCCCTCCTTTGCAAAAGCCAGTGATGAATTTTGCACCGCTGAGTTATGCTGTCCTATGTGACTGTAGCTCTGTTTATTTTGAAAACTTGCTGTGCTGGAGGGAATTTACGAGCCAGCAATATTTCTACTTTATAGCACTTCCTTCATCCACATTCCTTCGTCTGGTCATTTACACGGGCTGGGCCCACGAGGAGAGGTCAGGGGGGCACTCGAGTGGTATCTAGAGGCTCAGAATGGAAACATGTTTTCTCACGCAAAAATAAATAAGGGAGAAATGTTTCCATTGCAGAAGAGGAGCAGAGGCTGGGATCCCAGCAGAGACCTACCAGGGAACAGCAGGCTGCCCAGCCAGGGCAATTAACAGTATTTAACAACAGGCACACACTGTACATAGCATGTCTATTCTAGTGACACCCCCTTTGGCTTTGGCACACTTAAGTTTGGTTGCTTAAAATAGTCAGCAGCTGAAATGCAAAATACAGATGTAGCTATATCTGAATGAACAACCAAGGAGCTGTCTGAGCAGCAGGCATGTGTCTCCCCTGTGCTGCACCTGAATGCAAAGCGATTGCTCCCCTTGGATCATAGCTGAGGATTTACATTTGAAGAGGCAATAGACAAAGAAATCCAACTCTCCACACTAATTTTCTGTATACACATATATACACTCTCACTCTACTGAGAAGTGGTAGATGACCCATCCCTTGATGGAAACATTCAGGGTCAGGTTGGATGGGATTCTGAGCAACCTGGTCTAATTGAAGGTGTCCCTGCTTATTTCAGGGAGTTTGGACTAGGACCTTTAAAGGTCCCTTTCAAACCAAATTATTCTAACATCCTATGATGCCCCATCCCTGCCCTTCTCAGGAGTTGACTGAGGTCCCAGCTTGGAATACTGTTCATCTAAAGTTGCCTGAAATCTGTATCTCATGAAATTTCTTTATCTAAATCTACAGCAAAATGAAAAAGACATCTGTGAATTTTAAGTATGTAATCCCCCAGCCAATCCCACCAAAAGCTCAAACAACAACCCAACCCTGAAAGATCTACAAGATCAGCACAATCTTGTTAAAATACCAGGAGCACCCAAAAGAGCAGTGTGACCATCACCAAAGCTGGGGTAGCTCTGGTCAGGCTCCAGTTTCCAGCTGGGTCAGCAAGGTGCCACACAGTGGTGTGAACCTATGGGAAGCTCTGTCAGCGTGTCCCTCACCCTGCAGAAAGCTCTGAGCCCAGCTGATGTGATCTGGCCTTGTACACCTGCACTGTATTTCTGACATTCCATACAGAGGACTTCCCTCCTACATATGCAGGCAGACCACCACCTGCAGTGGAAGGTCTTGGCTACTTTAATACTTTTCACATATTTGTTATTAGTCCTGTTGGTCTCTCTCCTGCCTTCCCACCCCAAGATGTCTGTATTTCTGCTTTAGATTAAACAAGCAATTCCCACACAGGCAGTTTGTTAAATGTCCTTGCAATGACAGACAATACCTTAGAAAGGCACAAAGTGCTGATTTATCTGAGGTTACTGGCTACAGCACGTGGTTTAAATCAGATCCTGGTCCATGACAGTGATATAAGGGAGAACTCTACTTAATGGTAGTGAAGGGAGCACATCTCCCTCCCTTAATCACACACAGATTTCCAGTTGGATAGAGGCAGGGCTGCCTATTTGTCCTTCATTACACAAACCATAAACACACACTCGTATACCCAGAGCTTGTCCACTCCAATCATCTGTCAAGCATTCCAGATTCCTCCCGTGTTATCCAAAGACCTCCTTTATTATAACATTCTTTCCTAAAAATTTATACAAACTAACTTCTGTTCTCATCCTATTCTCATCTTTTCCCAGCTGAACTGAGAAGACCAGGTTCCCAAAGAAGCTTGTTTCGAGGCTCCATGTAGATGTTCTTACCTGGGTGAGAACAGAAGTGTCACTTGCAGAGATTCTAACATTCAGCAGCTTTGATTCTGTGACATTCTCTTTTATTTTAGTCTCAAACAGCTCATCCAATGCTGTTGATCAGCTCCAGTGCAAAGCCAACCAGATGAGCCTGTGCCATCCCTGAGCAGCAGCTTGGTGTTGCAGTTTGATCATGGTGAGTGCTCATCTAGCTCTGTTTCACAGCTGGGTAACTGTGAGAGAATCTCTTCTCACTGAAAGAGGCTCAGCAACAAATGGTTGGGCAACAGTGCTACCTCAAATTGCCACGGCCTTTTTACAGTTATGTCGAAACCTAAATCAGATGGGACACTTCCAAAGGTACAAAGCAGAATTAAGTGCCTGTTTCTCAGCGGCTCTCATGGCGAGTTGGACACCACACAGATATTTGTGGCTTTGAAGAGAGAATCCAAATGGTGGATATTTGGCTCCTGCCTTAAATATCCTTGCAAAGTTTTTTTTGGCAAAGACAATTCTACCAGAAAGATGCAGGGAAAGCTTTTAAAATTCCATTTGCCATCGGATGTAACTCAGACATGACATTTGTAATGTCATCAGAGCAGAATTGCTGACGTGAACAAGAGTGTTGGCGGTGAGTTCCATGGGACCAGGATTGGGTCCAGTGTTCACATTTCCTAGGCATTTTTTGCTAAACATTATTTTGTATAAAGAAGCATTTGTTTAGACTCCAGATGTTCAAGTAACCTCCTGTCATATTTTGTCTGCATCCCAGTGCTCCCATCTGTGATCTGAAGTGTTACGAGGTAAAAGTGGAAGGATTTATTTTGATCTCACTTCCATCTGTTTTACACTCCACTGACTCCCTTCTTGATTTGTACCAGTGTTTGAGAGCAGGGCTAAAGTGCATCGGGTGCAATTCTGCACTGCTCTAACCAGTGTAAACCCAGAAAACAGGACATTGACCTCTGGCAATTATTTGCAGAGTTATTTTGGATAAAACAGTTGTGATCCAGGAAATCAGCAAACTCTGTGCCGGCACTTGTTCAGGGAGAACATCTGCTGTGAAACACTTCAATTGTTACCAGTGCTTAACAGATGGGCACTGCTGAGGCTAATGATTGTGAAATATGAACTTTATGACGTTTCTGAGCAACCCACAGCAATGTTACTACAGCATATCCAGTGCTGACATCTCTTTATCTGCTCACAGAGTGCTCTGAAGGCAGCCCTGACCTGGAAGCTCTGGGCCTTACACATCAGTGCCAGCCTTGGTTACAAGAAGAGGAAATTTATGAACGCTTCCCTTAATGGCTGCGATTTCAATCAAACTGACAACCTGATTTGGGCCAGAATGGCCTGTGGTCATGGATGGCAAAGGCTCCTCATGAGTGTCAAAATAGCTGTGTATGCTGGGGGATTGGACATCTTCCCCTCCAATTCCTAAGACACGTGTCTCTGTTCCAGGGCTTGCCTGCACTGTTCTCCATGACTGGTCAGGCAGGGGATGGATGTCTGAGGGCAGAGAACCATTCTCACTACTTTAGAACCAGACAAAAATTAGTGTCAGGGAGGTCTGTGTAGGCACTTCAAGATCAATTTAGAGTTTGCACCAGCTTACATAGTTCAGGCATTTGTCTAATGCTGATGAGAGGGTGAAGATGCATCTGCAGGCAATTAAGGACTCCTGGTTCCAGTATTTAATTCTGTAAATACTTTGTGTTGCAGAATCCCAGCTGGAGGCAGCAGGATCACCAGCACAGGAAACAGGGAGACTTGAATTCCAAATGGGTAAAAGGTATCCTACAACCGTACAGAGAAAAGCAAAAAAAACCTAAAAAACCCACTGTCCAAGGAATTCAGAATGACAAAAACCTTCTGCTTTTGTCTTCACTCTGTCTCAGCAGAAACTGGCAACAGATCCAAGGCAGTGGGGGGTGGTTTTTTATCTCTTTATGCTGCAAGAAAAAATTCTCAGAGCACTTTGTCGGAAAGAAATCATTAACACAGGAAACATGAATTAACAGAGACTGCAATAATCTTTGTTACCAATGAGATGGACCAGGTTTGCTTCCCAGCTGCATCACTGGAAATCCACCAAGGGAAATATTTTGGACAAAAAGATTCTCCAGAGCATGGAGCACAAACCGTGTCACAAAGATGACAGGAAATCTTCTGCAATCTAGTGCTAACAGATTTTACAGGAGACCTGAAAATTTCCATGCCTGGTCCGGAACAGAATCCCCTGATGCTAAGCTATCCTGTTCCTCCCCAGGCCTGGCTGCTGAACCAATCCTAACACAGCCAGCAGCCCAAGGTGATATCACTTGCTAAGTATGAAGTTTGGGATTGAAATGCCTCGTCCTTTCTCATTTTGCTTGCCAGCACTATCCCTCAGCTCTAGTCAGGGCCTCTTATTTGCCTGAGAACTGTATTTAACCAGAATAGTAATAGTTTTCATGCTCATCTGACACAAAAAGATTGAAGAATCGGTGGACAGATTATTGGCATGTGGAATTATCTCTTTTCAGATTTTTTGTGATAGAGTGGCTATTAAACTAAAGATCATTAATAATACACCATTTAGCTTGTTTTTGAAGGGTGGAGGAAGGACTGAGAATATGTGGATGAAGAGAGTGAGGAGAAGAAGCTGGAACTTCTCCTGGCAGCAGGCAGGGAGACAAACCCCAGCTGTGCCTGTAGCACACTTTGATGTATTCTAAGGCGTTGAGATAGCACAGTCATTTCCAAATGTATTCACTCACAGTGGTAGTCCAGCCAGCTGGCGTGTCTGTGTTCCAAGCTGGGAAAGATCCCTGGTCAGCAAAAGAAGATGATGCTGGAACCGGGGCTGTGAAGAAGCCTGGCTGCCTGTCTCTGCTACAGCTAGTGTCTCCTGGTGGAAATGTGAGCGTTTGCTTTTAAATTTTGCTTTTATGACAGCAGAACCTGGTATGGGTTTCAGGGATGTCATATTCTGCTACTATTTTTTTTCCCCCTTGCACTAGGGATTATGAAAGCTGAGATGCTTTGGGCTCACTTAAGCAGAAAAAGCCAGTCTTCAGATTTCTCTTTTTCTCTCTTTTTGGGCTCTTTTTTGTTATCACAAGAAAGATACCCCCCATCTCTGAACTGAAACTGCATAACAAAGGGAAGAGATGTTCAATAATAGCAAACACAAGACAGAGTTCAATCTTCCTCCCTCCCACTGAGTGAGGAATTAATTCTGGGAAAGCACCTCACAAACCCTTCCAAATCTTCCAAACCCCTCCAAGTCTGCAATATTGGACTTAAAAAATGCTGAAAAAATGAGGGCTGTGCAGAGCCTGTGTTCACTGTTACATCACAAGCCATTTAGTTCACACCATTTCTCTGCTGCCTGACAGTGCACATCAGCTGAAGCAGGACTGGCAGTGACCCCAGCTGTCCTTAGCAATGAAGGAGAAATGCTTGTCTAACTGGAGACCCATGAAGGCACCCAAGATGTTGCCACTCCATAAAGGTGCTCACTTCTTCAGCTCTTCATTTCTCTGGCTAATTGGTTGTGTTCATTGTCTCTCTTACACAATGTTGTGCCAAGGCACAGAAGGATTTGTAACATGATTTGACGCTGTTCAGCCCTGGGACAGGTAAAGGTGCTGGCTCTCACCTGACATGCAACAATCTCTACCACATTCACAATCTTCACATCTTCCCTCACATTCTCTCTGAACTGTCCTGATGCAATTGAAAGCTATGTATGAAATAAGCTATAATTTTATAACTCTTTATGATTCTTTTCTTTGATTTTGATCAAGATGTATCAGCCCCAGGCAGATATGGCCTCCAGTTACGCCAGGGAGGTTTAGGTTGGATATTAGAGACAATTTCTTCACCAAAGGAGTTGTCAAGCACTGGAACAGGCCACCCAGGGAAGAAGTGGCTACACATCTTTAGAGCATTGAGAAGTCTGTACTCGGGAAGGACCAGCCCAGTCACAACCTCCTGGTGCTCAGCAGCAGCTTTTCTTATCATGCCCATTACACAGTCACCACTCCAAATTCTGCCAGTAATATCACACCCAGCCAGAAGAGACCACCAGGGAGATTTGGAAATTATCTGCTAAAGCCTGAAGCTCTCAGCAGGTGCCATCTGATCTGCAAGCCTTGCCATCTACAAAAAAGACCACGTTGCTCTCCCTCAGCTTTGATGCTCTTCCCATACTCCAGCGCTCTTCTCAGGTGCTGCAGCTGGTGTCACTGCAGGTTGTAGGGGGAAAGCCTTGCAGTGGGAACGGATGCTGATTCTTAAAAAAATCTGTTCTATGAAAGATTGCCCTGGAAAGGAAGTTTTGCCTTTGGCTCAAGATCCCCTGTGCCCGGACAAGTCATCTCAGCAGACAGAATGTGCCCTGAAATAGAAATAGTGGCATAGTGACGGGGCCTTCATCCATCAGGCAGGACTGATGCTGCCAGAGTGGCGGGCTCTTCCCTGCAGCCTGAGAACACGGCCCATCCCATGGGAAACTGCAGACCTGTAACCCTGATGTGCGAGTGCCCAGGCTCACGAATGGGTTGTGATGGGCTGACACAGCTCCACAGCTTCTCTCCTGACTGCTGCCCTTTCGTACCTCATTATTCACATTTATTCTGAGGTATTTGTTTGGGCTGGGTGGGAGAACATGGGCTTTTCTTTACAATTTTTTTCTTTTCGGTAATCAGTAATTACAGTTCGTATTCCTCTTGTAGGCCGAATTCAAACACTGATGTACAAGACAGTGTAAGATCGACTTCTTATGATTTTCTTATCACCCACCTACAGCTCCAGGCAGATATGGAAACCCCTGATTATATATATATATAATATTTTTAATATATATTTAATATATATTATGTACATAAGGCAAAGCAAAGCATCATTTCAGATCAATGCTCTGTCAGATGTCTCTGACAAGTATCTTTTGCATGCTTCTCTTATTTTTTATTTTTACTCTTTACTTCTCTCACACTCAGGTGATAAATTACACCAAGCTATGAATGATACCATTCTTACCCTTAACTTCACAGATAATTCAGGTCAAATTCAGAGGTAATACAAGGGAATCAAAGTGGAAGTAACAATGGAAGAGTCCAGAGTGACCCTCTCCCACGTCATACACAATCAGGAGCCAGAAGGAAGGTGTGACACACACAAATCTGAACTCCCTCTGGGACCTTCCTTTACCAGTGTCAATCTTCTCAATAAACAAAGCATGATAACACTTTTTCATGAAAAGGCTTAGCTATAGTTATAGTGCTCCCATAAACTATTGATGAAATTACTCAGAGTGGAACAATCATTTGGTTTGCTGCCTTCAGTCCCATAAAGACAAAAAACCCTGACAATAAGGCATCATCATACAGGAAAAAAGTGGTAAGACAGCTCTCTCCTCATGACAAAGAGCATGGCTGTGGCACTGCTGATTCTGTACTGTTTGCATTGTACTCACCCCAGAGACTTCCTGAATGGTCCTGCTAAAGCCTGCACCCACAAACAGAGTGGGCAGTTCCTAACTGTACAGTCCAGCCAAGATTGAGCCAATTTTAATTTCTGCAGCTCTTTCTCATGCCACCCAGAAGAACCCCTGCTGCTTAAGGTCAGTCAAATATTGCTCTGTTTTGAGGGCGTGGGGCTGCATAGATTTGTGAGCAGTGATGCTGTTTATAGCTCTGCAGGTAAGAGAGGGTTAAACAAGTTTTATGTTCAGAGCACCTAAAAGGGTCAAGGGGTCATTTCCTTCACGTGTAACCATTTGACCAGGTGCAACTGTGGAATTTTCCCTTCCTCAAAAGCCTCAAGGTATAGATTACTTCCCAGAGGTGCGTAATTAATTTAATGGCCCAATCCTCTTTGGATATGGCAAAACTTAAAAATGTTAAGCACACAGTGGCTGGAGAGACTGCAGAGATTTGTTTGACAAATACCACCATCAACCCTAGCCTCACTTTTACATGAATCATCATTTAGGATTAGGGAGGAAACGGAAATGGAAAAGTCTCTGTCTGAATCCCAGTAAAGTGAGTTCAGCACTTATTTCCATGAGTTATTTCTGCACTACCCTTTTAAAACCACTGCTCTTTCCCTTGGCACTTCAATGATCCAATGACCCAGAGTATATGACAAAAGTGCCCCAGCTTTCAGAGTCCTGGATCTTTTCTGCAGACTCTTATCAGAAGCAGCTAACATCTTTAAAGTACACTAGTGAAGCCGATTGCTTACAAATAACTGAGGAAAAACAAACAAAAAACCATATAATAGATATTATCTTTTTTTTTGTCCCTTATTATGGATATATTAGACCTGAAATGTTTTTTGACTTAGAGTTGTTTCTTCAATTTGTTTCTCTGTAAGGAATGTCATATGCACCTCGCTGGACCAAAGGGAAAATTCCTCTTTCCTTTAAGATGACTGGGATGGTACACCAGAAATATAAATTGTGGACAAGAATTTAAAGATCAGGCAAGCAGAGCACACCAGCCCAGAGGTTTAAAGACTCCACTAGACACTCTAAGGCCTAATACACACTTTTGCAAGTGCTACAGTCCCAGGTCCTGAGCGGTACTGAGGTAAGGTGGACAGCCAACACTTCCTGAACTCCACTGAAAACAAATAGAGTCAAAGTCACTTGACTTAGATTTTCTCTTGGCCCTGTCAGTCTCTCTGAAATTACGGCAGACTTAGGTTTTGGCACACAGTTTTATTTTGTGTTTGGTTTTGTTTGCTTTTTATTAGTAGAGGTTTAACTCAACACCTGAGAAACCCTGCATGAAACAAAGGTCTTCATTAAAATTTTAACACCCTTGCTGCTTCAGTTTAGAGTCAGGAGAGCTCCCACTATGCATGTAATTGTTTTTCCATAGTAAAACACTCTTTGCTGAAGGATAATTGATATGAGGCTTAAAATTCTAGCACCAAAATACCCCAAAAAAGTTAATAACTCCTCTAAGTATTTGTACGGGCCTCTGATTCCATCCTCTGGAGTCCCATCAGGTTCTTCAGGGGTGGGCTAGTAAATTGCCTTCTTGGCTTCCTCACTGGCCAAGTTCACCCACACACATCTCATATTCCAAGGAGTCGGATCCCATAGGTGCATGTAATGTAACCAGTTTCTTTCCTGCAAATGTGCAGTGAGAATGTGATACCATTTTATTTCTGGTTAGATCACAGGCACAGGCAGTTTACTGGCCTCTGAACTGATGGGGAAGAGCCATCAGGCACTCAGTCAATCGGCAGAGAATATTAATCAATATGTAAATGTGTGTCTGTGTACACAGACCAGACTGTGGCTGTCTCAGTCAAAAGCTGAAAAAAATGCCAAGACCTAAAATTACTATTTACCAGTATCACCAGCTGAAACTGTCCATAAATGCAGGATTTTGCTTGTTATTAGGTATTTCTTTCCTGATTAGTCCATTCCTCAAACCCACTAAAAATGTGAGGGCACTGCTACCCATCAATTCACCAGCCAATGTCTTCATCCCGTTCATAAATTAGCAGCTGAGGGAACTCCTCAGCCTTCATCCTACTGATCCCCTGCCCTTGCTTGATGAGGGAAAAGCTGGTGCACTGCATAAAACATGCTCAGATTCCTACAGCTTCCCTCATCCTCTGCCACATGAGCTGCATTACTGTCCCCTCAGCTGGTCACAAGAGCACAGCCACTTTCTAGCCCAGGAAGTCCAACCAGACACACATCTCCACTGTGTTCTTGTTTATACAACCAGGCTAAGCCCCAAAACTCCTTGCTCCTGCAACAGGCACCTCTCAGATGAGTTAGGTGATATCAGAAATGTGTGCTGGGCACCAATATCTCCTTAGGGGTCCTTAGCCAACCATGGCTTTACAGTATTTGTGGCCTTTTGTTCTACTCAAAAGATCTAAGGCGAGTTCAGTGGAATATGGTAGCAAACCTGTTGTTGGGGGAGGAGGGAAGATCATGTTAAATAATGCCAGTTTTAGCCAGGTTACAGTGTAGTGAGTTATATACTGATATTTTCCAGTATCTGTCCAAACCAGGAGTAAATCTGGGTGAGAATCTTTCTTCCTGTGCTAACCTGTACATCCTACAGAGGATCACAGCAGTATGACTGGGCCAACAACAATCCCAGTGGTGGAGGCCTGTGGTCCCAGGACACCTGCTGCCATCAGGATCTGCCACAGAGGGCTTCAGGGTGGGGATGATGGATAAATTCTGGCGTGCAAATTCTGTATACAACGCTGAGATGATGCTGAGCTACACGTTAGTCTAGAAAACGTGTTCAGCCAGGCTGCCTCAACTTTGGCCTGGGCTGTAGCACAGTTTTCTCCAGCTCCTGGAGTATTCTGAGGCTGGGAAGGCACAAAGGTGGTTTAAAGTCACTGTCCTGCACCTCTCCCCAAGGATGGGAGTCATGCTGTATCATCTGGAGACACATCACACAACCTCACCCTGTCAGCCCAGACCCAAACACAGCTCCCTACAGCACAGCTGTCTCTGCAGCATGTGCAGTCTGTCCAAAGCTGTGGGAGCAGGGACAATGCACGGCCACACACAGCTCAGTACACTTGACCAATGTTTTCCTCTGAAGGACGGGCCTAAACTTCAGTAAAAGCAATCCAGAAGTGTAGGAAGTAGAAGATGTTAACTGGTAAAGCCACTCATCTTGTAATCACTTTGGGATGGTTGTGGTGGAGCTGCAAGATTGATTGAGGCTGGAGCTGCTTAGCTTGACAAAGTGATCTAGGGAAGGTGTGGAGACACTGCAGTCTTTTGCAGAAATTGAATGCCTGTGTGCAAGTACCATGGAGGACAGGCAAATTCACTGAGGTGCCAGAAAAATGAATAAGAAGGGATAAAGAAAGGAAATTAACAAGACATCATGGCTGTCAGGAGGAATTTGCTGATATTACTCAGAGGAATAATCTCCCTGCTTCAAACACATAAAACTAAACCGGATAAAATACTAAAACAAAATTTAAAACACATAGTAGAAAAAGCAATCTGGACTCAGCTTCCAAGGGTGGAAAGAGAAAGATCCTAGGAAGACTGCTGTCTATCATCTCCAGGTTTCTCTGAAATTTCAGGCTCTCCTGGGAGTGCTCATTCAAATTTATGCAAAACTGAATTAAGTAGCATTGAGCTACTACTGTGAATTCCACCATAAATTCCATTCATAATAAAATGAAAAGATATTTCTGGAGACCTGTAAGATCTCGTTAAATGAACCAAACCAAGTGGGACTTCCTGCCTAGATACCTTTTTCTTGAGATTATCCAAAGGCTCTTTCTTGACAGAGATTCCCCAGATTATTATCATTGTTGTTTCCTGTAATAAAAAATTCCTTAAAAGTTAGTTTGAATGAATGCTGAATCTGTGCTTCTCCAGCCAAGGAGCCCTTCCCAAAACCACTGGAGGCTGTTTGCCACTGTTTTATGTTAGTCTGTCACTGACAGATTGACTGAATGCCCAACCATGTCTGCCTGCCAAAGATCAATGGCTTCCTCCAGAAAGAAGCAGCCTGGGGGGAAGAGGAATGCCTGGGCCAAACAGCTTCCTGGTCTCCCATGCAGTTTATGGGTCTGATAATCTTCTTGCTTATCTCAGGGCAACACCAGGGTTCATCCCCTTCCAGAGGGAGCAGAGATATGCAAGATAGTGACGCTATCAGTGCAGAGGCCAGTGGTAGCTTAAAACAATAAAATCACATAGATCTATCTTTTTTAGGTTTCCTCAACATTTTATTATCAGGAGAACATAAGGTAAAATAAGAGAAGGAAGACAATAGTGTGGCAGACTTCCTCATGCAGCAAGTGATGGGCAAACTTTACAAAATTCAGATGTCATTTGGTCTGGGTCAATAGCTCAAGTACATTGGAGTTCACTTGTGTGCCACCCTTTATGAGACATACTGACAACTGTAGAGTCCCAAGAACACTGATAAGACAGCTGGGAGTCTAGAGAACATGAAACATGAGGAGAGGCTGAAGGAACTGGGTTTTTCTAACATGGGGAAGAGAAGGCTGGACAGGGAAGGAACCAATTGCATCTTCTCCTTCCTGAAGGGACTTGTAGTCAAGACAGCTCTAACTAGAAGAACAGGGCTTGATTTGGATTCTAGAAATTGGTGAGCTTAACATATACATTGATTTGCCAATAGCTGTGTCCAAGACGTAATACAAGATCAAGCAGATTTATTGTAGTCCCTTTGTTCTTCACTGAGTTCAGAACACCTGAAGCAGCAGCAAATTATGATCCAAACTCTCTGAAAGAAAACCCTGTAGGGGCTCAGAAAACACGATCAGACTGGATCTTGTTTCATGTTAGGAATCAATTTAGAACAGCAGTTGTGGCCTTTTGTTTGGCCTTTCCTCCCAGACTGGCCTTAACTCAGTGCTCTCCCATTGAATCCAGTGAGTTTGCCACTGATAAAGCGGAGGATAAATAGGAGATGCATTTACACACCTCTACAACAACAACATAAAGAGTTCTGGTTGTTTCTTTGTGCTGCTCCACCCCCCTGACTTATCCCACTCTGGGCAGCTGTACTGCTTTCTTCTTCCTCCAGAAAGAGAGGCAAGAGATGCAAAGAAACAGTGGGAGAGTGCTTCACTTACATTGGGACGCATTCCTACCTCCAAGACTGTCCTGTATCTCCATCTGTGGTTAACTATGAGGTCACAAATCTAGAAGGCAAACATTTCTTACTTTTTTCTGTCTTCCATGACAATGGGCTAGATTGTTCCTATCATTCCTTTCTTTCCTTCCCCCAACCCCTTCTCTTACAACCACGAACTTCTTCACTCTTTTATTCAGGCAAATCCTTTACATTCTCACTGGTGAACCTAATACATGCTGCAGGAAGGGAGACTAAGCCAGACACAAGAACAGAAACACTCCAGGACAGAAGGAGAAACAGTTGCTGATAACTAAAACTCAATCTCTAATCACATTTCTGTAGATAAAGGGCCAGTTGCCATCTCTTAGAGACGCTAGTGTTTCCTCCATGAACTGCCCTGTTTTAGCTGGACGTAGGATCTTCCCCTTCTCAACTGTGCCAGGCACCAGAAAAAGACTAGAGTGACCTGCCTGAGGACAAAGGCCCCTTCCTATCACCCAAATGATTCCTAGTCTGCATAGAGCCCTGCTCCAGCTCTTGCTGGAGCCTTCAAGCTTAAGAAGAGCACCAAAAAGCAGGAGGTCATCTAATGTTGCTGAGTAAAATTGCTGGAATGAATTTGGGCCATTATCTCTAAATACTGTGTTTGTACACGAGCTCTGCAGAGCTGCACATTTGAATGGCACTGCCAGACAAGGAGCCAGGCATTCAGGCAGCACAACTCAGACTGACTGACTTCAATTGAGTGATGCTGGATGACACCAGAGGAGGATGCAGTGGCCTCACAATATTTGACATCTGTCCCTCTATAAAGGAAAAGGATTTCTTGGCAGATATCCTACCTTCAATATTTAAAATTTGAAGAGAGTCTTTATTGCTTTTTAATTGGGATGAAGGCGGGAGTGTGTTTTCTTTGGATCTTACTTCAAAGCAGATGACCAGTGTTGCTGAAAATAAAGAGCCTTGTTTAGGCCTCTTCTGATCTTACCCGCTAAGCAAAATAAACTCACATGCGAGCATCCCCCTCCATTCACACCCTCAATGCATGTCACTTCCCCTGTAGGTTTATTTGAAAAATAAGAGATGCCAGGCTTCAGTCTGCAGGCAGCAATTGCCCATTCTTAGGCGATTCAGGGATCAGCACCCTTCTGCAAACAATCCTTTTGGATCCATGCAGTCAAAACAGAAAGACAGTAGTCAGGAGCCCTTGTCTTCGAGCTGTTTCTTTCTACACCTTCATGCTTACAAGAAGCCACCTTGGGAGGCCACTAGTTAAATACAGCACATAACAGACAAAAGCTCTCATATGAATCCTCCCCTACTTCAATCTGATGTTTCTCCTGTCTAAGGGAGAAAAGAAATTAATTGATGGGGAGCTAAAATGTTTACCTTTTCCTGGCCTTCATATCTACATCAACTTTTTCTAATGCAAGTAGATTGAAAATGGGAATAATATTGTGTTATAACACTGATAGGCAGCTTTCAAATTCATTGTTCCTCAGTTGTTTTCCATAATTAGAAATAAAGCATTCAAGCTGATAGGGCAGGAAGTAGTCTTTTTTCCTTCCCCTGAATGTGAAAAACTGAATCTTCCAGGGTATTCCAAATTAAAACTCAGGATCAAGTGACTGAGAGTGTCCCAAAGGTACTGCACATCTAGATACTGAACAAGAATAACAGGAGCACATCTGATGACCAGAATGTGTGCTGTACTTCTGAAGACCCCTCCAACTGGTTGCTCAGCAGAATTGGCTCCCTACAGCACAAGCTTTCCTTTTCAAGGACAGGGCAACTTCTTCAAGAGTCACCTGAATCCATCAAGTGAAGATGTGCGGGATTTAAGGATAAATTTCAGCCTGATAGTCTAGCACAGGAATGGAGTCACTGGGCCCCAGATATAGCCAGAAATGATCAGTAAGTGTATGCACATCAGCAGTTTCATGGCAAGGAAGATGTTGGACACACCTCTGTTTTCTCCTGTGGCAGCTGAGCTCTCAGTACAGGTTTCTGTGTGAATCTGTACTGGACTTTACCAGACACCAAGGACCCTGTGTATCAGAGTGCTAATTATCTTCTCAGCCTAGTACAGGGTATGTTGTTAAATAACAACACAGGGTCTAGGAGTGCACTATAGCCATTTAGAAAAACGTTACTGATGCACTTTTTTTAAATGCTAGAATTCCAAAACGTGAAAGTATTTGGCTGGAAACCATAACAGCTCTGTCACAGAGGCCCTGCAGAACCCTCTGGGAGCTGTATTTCACGTATTTCACACTCCTGTTTTCCCCTGGGCATGATCCTAGGTTGGGCTAGATCTGCTGTGATGCATGATCTTCTCTCCTCTTGCACTCTTCTCAGGCCTGGAGGCTGACGCAAGAAGCGATAGATGACATCTCTCAAGTTCAGTAAGGCTTATGACATTGTCCCAGGTGACATTTTCAGAAACAGTGAGGAAAACACAGTCTAGATGAAGCTTCTCAAGACTTGATGCCAAAATGATAAAAAAAAAAAATTAGAGATCAGTTTTAAATTGCTTAGACTCACCCTAGGAAGATATATGGAACTGGATTACTCAAGGGTCTGTTCTGGCTCTGGCACTACTCTTTGTTTCTGCTAATGATTTTGGCAGTAGAATAGGGATTACCTTTTAAAGCCTAAGTACGATACCAAAGTAGTGAGATGGAACAGAGGGAATAAAGGTTGGATGTTGTAATTAAGTTAAAAAATCCCAAACCACCAAACATCAAAACTCGACCAATTTAAATGATTATTAGAAAGAAAATTTGTGGCTTGTCTGGTTGCAAGTCTGTATTGACAAAGGTCAAATACTATAATTAGGCAGAAATAGCCAACTGAACAAAAAAATCCAGAGATGGTGAATGACCAAGGACACAAAAGGTCTGTAGCAAACGTTCTGGGGACTGCAGTGGATAAAAACCTGAAAGTCAGCCAACACTCCCACCCTGCTGTGAGAAAAGCCAACTTGAAACAAAAAGAAGTTCCCTATGACAGACTTTGCAAGAAAGTCTTCCAGTCAGTTCCGTAATGGCAAGGTCTTAACTGGAATATGGGCTGCAGTTTCAGGCACTGAACTGAGGATACAGATAATTTTGTGAGATCTCTCTAAAAACAGTGGTTTAATAATCAGAAGATTAAAAAATAAACAAACAAAGAAACAACTCAAAAACTCCCACCCCTTACATGAGGAAAACGGCTTAAAAACTAGTATTTAGTATTTGGAAGAAAAGTCTAAAGGCCACGAGTCTTCAAAATAACATGAGGGAAACAAAAATCTCCAATAGCCATAATTAAACAAATACTGGCATATATAGCCTCAAATTGTTTGAAACTTTCATTCTTAGAAACATTCAGATTCTTAGAAATGTGAAAAAGAGGAAGAGTGCAATTAATCTTGCCTTAGGGCAGTGGGATAGGCTATGTGACCCATTAGATTAAAACTTCTTCTCCTGTTATTTCTACAGACTTATGATTCCATGCGTGCTAAGCACAGCACCTACACCAGAGCTTCGGAGGCACATGAAGCCAGCATCTCCCACAAGACACTATGAGAGCACTTCAAAGTGGAATACTGTCTTTCAGCAAGGATGTTACAGCTAAGAGACTTCAGTTTTCAAGCATTCTAGATTTTGAAAAATATGGTTAGAAGTTTCTAAAGGAAGCAGACAATTTTTATCCAGTTGGAAACTTTCTTTCTGTTTAAGTCACAAATTCGACACAGAAAAGTATTTTTGAGGCAAGCTTTCAACCACTTCCTTGTATTGGGTAAGCATACTGGAAATGTGGATTGCTAACTCTATAGTCTTCACAGTTTAGATAGAAAGTAGAGGAAGGAAAAGACAACAGCTTGCACACTGGAGAGGGTACATATTTGTGAAAAGTCATTACTTTTTTAATATTAATGCCAGAGGTCCAGAGCTTGAGAACAGCCCCGGAAGGAACTGGGTAACACAGCAGGGAGCAACAGGGTGCAAGGTTTTGACTTCAGCATCCTCTTTCCTCTCCTGAGCACGAGGTTGGGAGCAGGACTCAGCCCCCAGGATTTCCCTGAGGGTCAGTGCAGTCAAATGTATAGCAGCTTTAGGCCTCTTAAGTAAAAACACTGACCTAACAAATAAAATCCCACCTACTGTGATTTCTTCACTACTGTGCTGTTGCTCTCCTGTCAAACTGGCTCAGCTCAGTGGCTTGGTTGGCACTTGGCAGTGAATCATCACAAAACTCTGCTGTTTTAGGTATCTTTTTATCTAGTCCAATCCACAAAGATCCTCGGCATTTGGAGTCTGATATTCAAATGGCAGACTTGTATCACCCTCTCCATCTCAGTGTTAATGGTGACCACTCCTCTCTCTGCCCCTTGGATTCTCCTTCTTGCACTGAGTCTGCCCAGACAACTTACATCATCCTTCCCAGGCAGCACTCAGCACTGGGTGCAGTGCAAGGACCCCTACAGCCCCCAAGAAAATTTCCAAATCGTCTTAATTTTAATGG
>VWZT01004306.1:9257-155598 GCA_013397055.1 Pachycephala philippinensis | reverse complement strand
TATTTTATGGGGGGGGGGTGGGGGGGGGGTGGTACAAACAACCCAACAACAAAAAACAAGCAAGGAGCTTCGGTCTCATTCTGCTCTTCTTTCCTTCATCCTCC
Source organism: Pachycephala philippinensis (assembly GCA_013397055.1). Taxonomy (NCBI): domain Eukaryota; kingdom Metazoa; phylum Chordata; class Aves; order Passeriformes; genus Pachycephala; species Pachycephala philippinensis. Next base: position 155,494 of record VWZT01004306.1, on the reverse strand, counting down.
GTGCACTGGCACTACAAATTCCACGGTCTCCACGGTCAGGGATGGCAGCTAACAGCAGTCCTGTCGGATGGGTCAGGAACATGGCAGAGGTACCACAGCACAGAGGCACATACCCCAGCTCCCCAGCCCAAGAGAGAAAGGTGGCAACCATGGAAACTCCCCAAACCCTGGAGGCTTAGAGCTACAGTGGCTTTTCTAGAAAACCAACAACTCCTGTAGGCAGTGTTGTAGTGAAAACTCAAAAGATAAAGGACGAAAACCTCAGAGGTATTTAAATTCTTCATGTAAGATGTGTCAATTTTAATGGGCAGCAAGTACTTGGCAGCCAAATCTGTAAATATATCCAAGGTGTATAACTCACAGTGAAACTCTTTGTGATGCAGGAATATGGGTATGCAAGTGTGGCTGAGGAGCTAAGCCTGAGGTCTTCTATCCACAGGAAAGAGACAGCTAAGGTATCTGCACAGTTGCTTTCACCTAGCTTCCCAAGGAGGAAATAAACCTAAATCTTTCTATTTAACTTTTTATAAAGCCTATTTCTTTCTGTGATGTCTTCTCAAATGCACATACACACTCTGCAAAAGAGTAACTCCCTTTTGCAACAATCTGACCCCGCCATACCTTTTGACAGAGCTCTAAGGTGATAGTGAAGCTGAGTTGTAGCTGGGGTGGGTGAAGCTACAGGCATCTGTTGCTTAAACACTACCCAAGGTGTTACTCTTAATTACTGGTGGAGCCCACGGGGGGGTGAACAGCAGCTCCCAACCTGGTGCAAAACAGCAGCCCCTTGATGTGGAGATTAAATTAGATATTGGGTGCAGAAGGGAAATGGGCTGGTGGGGGAGGGAGGACAACATGCTGGTAGGAAAGGAGCCCTTGCTTTTCCCGTCTGATCCTAGCACCTTGGCCTTGGCTCTGCAGCCCTGCCAGCCCTAGAAAGTTCTCTATCCCCTCCAGGCTAGAAAAGGCTTTTTGTTGCATGTGGCACTGATTTTTCTAAAAATGTCTCAAGCAAAGGCAAAAACAAACAAACAAAATAACCCCTAAAAAACCAAAACACAACAAACCAACCCAAAACACCACAACCCCAGACAAACTTTGGAGGTTTATAAGCAGTTCAAATCCTGGGTTATTCCTTCACTAATGGGGTTTGTCTGGTGTTACTGAGATCAGAGCCTGGCCACTGGTTACAGGGAACACAATGGAATTTGAAGCCTAATTAACAAAAGAAATCCCTCCACCTGTCTTTAACCAGCCCACATGTTTCCAATTGGGCTTACAGCCACAAATGGATAAAATTGTGCTAAACAACTCTGAGCACATGACAGAAAAATAGTCTCCTGAGTTATGAGCCAAATCCAGATGCTCGAGGGACCACAAGAATCAAAACAAGACCATGTTCAGGGATGTGGATGAGGGGGAAAGGGAAGGATAACTTTGCTGAGACAAAACCTTAATATTCAACAGCCTGGTTAGTTGTAAATGGCAGTTGTGATCAGGCTTGTGGTAAGATATTGGTGACTACCTCAGCGTGAAGGAGTCAGGGGAATGGGCTTCTCCACCACCCCTTATCTCTAACATCTGCAATTAGGACTCTCATACAGGTTATTACATTAAACCTGTGTGCTCCAAAGCAGTGCAGCTGTCTCCTCCCTACACATAGCTAGGCATTTCAAACGAAAACATACAGGAAAAGTCCAGTAAGTAGCAACAGAGCCAACTCAGGAACATTTTGCTCCTCAAAAGAAAAAGACGTCTCTCACTCCAGAGAGAGATGATAATTTGCCAACCATCTGCTTTTATCCAAGGGCTGTGGTATGCACAATAGCACTGTATATTGACTGCCTGACTGCCCAAGCCCAGCCCTGTAGACAGCTTTGGTGACAGATTGTAACAGGCCTGCTGATACCTCCTGTGACCCCGAATCAAAGGGTTCACAGGCATCACTGCTGGGCTGGAGTTACTCCACTTCTGTAGTTGAAATGTAAATGTAAGTAGCTAATTACAACTTCTTTTCATCCTAAAACAAAACCTTTTATGCTTTCTCTGACAGTTACTAGCAAGCTGCTGCTGCTAATTATTTAGCATCCTCCAAAACGCATAAAAATGCAAGGAGAAGTCAGATAAAATTTTGGGTCCTGTTGTGTAAAAAGTGCTATCCAGATGGATTATTTGCACCCAGATCTTAGGTACCCCCAGGGCCCTGCTGTCTCCTGGAGACAGGAGAATCAGTGATGCTCAAGAGAAATAGTGATGCTTAGTGACACTCCCCCAGCTCAGGGCACACAGACCAAATCAGGCTTGTTTTCAATGAAATGCCCTAGGTTGAGCCTTCTGGAGTTTTATAAGAAGTCACTGATGAACCAGAAATTCATAAAGTAGCCCTGGCTCTCTGCTTTCTACCAGTAACACAGATGACTGCCAGCCACAACCTCAGTCCCAGTGTTTAGGGACTCTCTAAATGCTGGAAGAGCCGCTTCCATTTCAGACAGGGCCAGTTCTGGAGCTCACTCACGGCCTGCACAGACAACGAAGATGGTGCTGCTGCACCGTGTGGGTGCAGAGGAGGTGTTCAAGGCCCCTGTACAGAATGTGCTCAGTCCCAGAAGAGTCTGGGTAGCTTGGTATGAGAGAGAACCTTCTCTTCCCAACAGCACAGTCTGGGAGGGCAGTGCCAATCCTGTGCTGAAGTTGCATATTAGAGAGGAGAAAACTACACTGTGGCACTGGCAACAGTCCTGGCCTAAGCATTCCATGATCACTTGAATTAGCACTGGAACTTCTCTAGCTATTAAAAAAAAATAAAGTATGTTTTGCTAGCTTTAAGATTGCTGTAAGTCTACTGGATTTAAACCTTGTGACAGATATTTCCTATAAAACCTACAGCCAAAATTCTACTTAAAAAGATGCAGCTTCTGATACCGAGTCACATGTCTCTGGAAAGATGGAATTAGATTACTGTGGGGATACACACTCCACCCTGCCTCAAGGCCTGTGAATGCACGGGTCGGGAGGCAGCCAACCCACTGAACAAACACAGTGCAAAGCCGAGTACAGGGGAGGTGAGGGATGGAGAGGGGTGGGTTATGCCTGGCCAAGTCCTTGAAAGGAACACTGGCTACGTGATCTGCCAGTTCTGCCAGGGGCAAGTTTGGGATGCAGCCAAGCTTCTCAATACCCTCAGTGCACTGTGCCAGGGAATCTGAAGCACGCTGTGCTGGTAACCAAGTGTCATGGGCACTGCCAGCTGTTCAGGCTGTTCAGCTCCTGCCCTCACCTCAGGCTGGTGACAGGAATGCCAAGACTGCACTTACCAAGCCTACTTCTAAAAGGGATTATCAGCTCCAGTTTTCTCCCCACAAAGGCTCTGTGTGCCAGCAGGCCAGTCCAAGGAGAGAGGGGCTGCTGAGCCTCGTTTCCTGCTGTAAAAGGGAAATGTGCTGCATAGTGTAAAGCAGGGGTGTTAGTGATGCATCCACCTTTAAAGTGCCAAATGCACTGCCTGGAGCTGGTCATTGTGCTGGTTATTAGTGCCTGCTTGGAAATCCAGATGGAGAGGGGAGTTGTCCTCTTCCCACAGAGTGAAAAGGAACCATCAGATAGGAAAAACAGGACTGCTCTCCTGAAGTTTTCCTGGGAGAAGAAAGGTTTCTCCCTTGAAAACATCAGTAGCTGTTCCTATAAAGATCAAAGCAAGTCATAAGGCTGTGCCTTCAAATCTCTCCTTCCTCCTTGCTGCTGCTGACCATCGTTCAGCCAAATCTACAGCCAGTCATGCCTGTCCTGCCCATGCCTTGATGTCCAAATGCAGAAGCCTCTCAAAAACCACCCAGAGACACACACCCATGCCTGGGGCAAGATATTTACCAATGGAAATATACCTGTGGTTGAGTCACAAATAAAGGAGGATCTTTTGCTAGATTACTTTTATTACCATAATTAGTATCTGTTCTTAATTGAGATGAGTTATTGTGAAATTTCTAGTGTCCCCTGGCCAAGCATATAGCACCAACTCTGTAGGCACAGAATGGGCTTTTTCAGAATTTATCATTTTGTTCACTTACTAGTTTCTGGACTGGAGTCCACTTAAGAAAAACCTACCACCACACATAAAAAAAAAACCCAACCAAAAAAACCCAAGCAAACAAGACCCAAAAGAAACCCCAGTTCAGCTTGTTTTATTTTATACAGTAACAGACTATCAGGATGACTTTCCTTTACATCAAGAAAAACATATGCATTTCAAACCTCCATGCTTTTAGCATTAATTGAAATCTTCTACGCAGCCTGCTGTGCGCATGGGGGAGATCATCAGCAAAATAGTTTATCAAGTCTGTTTTAAAATTTGCAGAGATGGAAGCATTAGCCCAAAGCACTCAATCTAAACAGACCTGACTTTTGCTTCACATACAAATCATATTAAAGCACAAGTTCACGTCTGGCTAAAAGGAGAAACAAACAAAACTTGGAAATGGAGAAGGGGATGGCTTTGAAAAATCTTAGACTAGGATTTTCAAAGTTACAGTGTACCATGGTTCAGATGCACCATCCCATTAATTTTAATAACTACCTCAATTCCCTAGCAAGCTGGGAATAACTTCAAAGTTAAATTCTTCTTATATTTGGATACTTCCTTTAGTTGACCTGGGTTTGTTCTTTCACGGTGAAAGGAGAGGTAAAGAGAGTGTTCTGTGCTTTCTGCTCAGGCAGAGCTGTGCAGGCTTCACTGCCTAAGTTTGCAGCGGCGTCATCACTGCTGCCTTCTCCCCCACACCCTCATCCCAAGCCCCCTTGAATGCTATTTGTTTGCCTGGCTGCTGACAGAGATTGCACAGATCACTTGGGACAGGACAGTAAATCATAACTATATGACAAGCTGCTTCTGACAACAGGTCCCTCTTGTCCTGTTTCCGGAACATTTTTGGACTTTGTTTTATGTGTTTTTGTGGTCTGAAGTATTCAATAAATCTCTTTGAACTTTTCAGAGCCTCCCCTTTGTACCTCACTCACACAGTTCTGCAATTACCTACTGGACTGGGAAGGTCCAGAGCTGACAACCCACTTTTAGCCTGGCTACAGTTACTGTATCATCTCACTAGCCAGCTCCTCATTAATTTTCCATATTAAATTTTTAGGAACAAAAAAAATATTTGAGCAGCTCTAGAAAATGCATAAAAAGCAGACGCATAAAACCTTGAGCTCAACACCTTTCCATCTGCAAAAACATCCTTATAATTCCCATTCTTTTAAAAAGTTCTTCCTCAAAGAAACATAAACACATTAAAACATGAGAGGTCTTTGAGGGAACCTTGCAGAAGTCAGGGTCTGAGGCTTTCAGCATTTTCACTGTAATTCAGTCTCATTCTGCCCCAATTTTCTTCTCCCTGACATAGAAATAATAGCAGGGCACATTTTCCTTGGTAAAAAACATCTTTTCGACAGTTTTGTTTTTCCATGAAGGACAAAAAAAAAAAAAGATACTTTGTCTGAAAAGTGAAAGTGTGAGGTTGCAAACTGAAGGGGTGGTTGCTTTAAGCAGTTCTCTAGGTAAAATTAGAAATGAAGAAAGTACTGTCAGCAGATGGTGAGCAATTGCATTGTGCATCACTTGTCTTTCTTGGGGTTCATTCCTCAACCTGTTAACTCCTTGTTCAATGCAATTATTACTGATAAATTTTAGTCTATTTCAATTATTAAACTGCTCTTATCTCAACCCACAGGTTTCCTTTTTTCTGATTCTTCTCCCCATCCCATTGGGGGATGGAGGACAGAGTCAGAGAGCAGCTCTGTGGTGTTCAGTTGCCAACTGGGATTAAACCACAATGCTATCCTAAAAACAAAATTGAAAGCTACCCTCAGTTCCACCTAAGGAACAGTTGAAAAATATTGTTATCAATACTTACACATACATTTCAGAACCATGATTGTAAGTTAATTGCATTACAATATTTACTCTTTAACAATCTTTGAAATAGATGAAACATATGGTTTACATATGATTCACATCCTTGAAAGACATATGTAATGTCAGTCATTTGAAAAAGTCTTATCCGATTCCATAACATTGAGCAGTACATTAGTAACATATGTTTTATAATTTTTTCTTCTGTATTAATCACATAAGAAAACACATGAACATAGTCTTAAGTAAGAGAATAAAAGTCTCCTGAGCTTAAAAATCCAAGGTAACCATAAAGCAGTGACTCTGAAGAGTGAAAAAGGACTTCTAGGTCTAAAGGAACAAAACTGACAAGTTGCAAAGTGCTTTCAGTTGAAAAGGCAAAAAAACTTGGAACCTAGGAGAAGCATTTTGTTTCTGAATAAACACAGTTAGACACCAATTCACAGTGGCTTCTGTCTTTCCTTATAAAGGTTTTAATTTTTAAATAATTCTAAAATAAAATAATATCCCCATTTAATATTTAAAGCTCCATGAAAATGGTACTTCCCATTTCAGGTAAGATTAATGCACACCTGGGCTTCCCTGGAAATCAGCTGTTTTTCCAGCCAGATGCTTTATTAAATCCTGCCCAGGCTGTGCAGACATCTAATGTACTGGCAGGACAAACACTTCCATGGAAAAGCAATAACTCCTACAGGGCTACCCATACACACAGAAGTCCTCCACAAGTGTGTGTATCAACTCAGTAGCAACTCCACTGCACATACATGGAACTCTTGAGCTACAGACAAGAGCTTAAAACTCTGAATTCTGTTTAAATCAATAAACATTATATCCATATACATAGTTCTGTGATGCTCTTCAAAAAATCACATAGGAAACAAACACTAACAATCCCCCCCCAAAAAAACAACTCACAGTTCTATGGCCCAGCGAGTTTTTAGATGCAGTATTTTCTAAAACAAAGCTTTCTTTCTCCCCATGCAATAAATAATTCAAAGTTGTCATCTCCGCATCTGAAGTCTGCTTATCTCAGAAGTACATCAAACATCATTATTCAAATTGAATCAAAGAAGTTTCCACTTTAGCTGAGGGTTGTGAAGTTATAGATAAAATGGCTCTGGTTTTATGGGCTGACTTTTCTGAGGCTTGCTACATTATAAGAGAATGCATTTAGTCCAGGAGTGGCACTGGAGAAGCCCGAGTTCTCTGAGAAGTAAACTTCCACAGAGCTGTTTGTGAGCCAGGTGGAACTCATGGTTAATTATCACCTGGGCAGATGCCATCCACATTTTGGCCATTGGAAAGGGTCAAGTAACAGCACATGCTTGTGGCAGAGGGCCCTGAAGGGTGAGAGGGACACCACCAGTTTGAAACTAATCACCTTTAGAATCTTAGACGAAAGCTTGCTGTGCAGTTTCCAAACTGTGAGGATCTGCACTGGCACACTTCTGGAGAGACTCATCTGCCCTGCTGAAAGGATATTCTTCCCTTAAAGCAATGCTAAGCCTGCGAGTGCTCCAGTGCCCGGTGGGATAGGGAGGTTTAGGTGTTGCTCTGCCATAGCAATCCCTCTTCACACCATGTACTCTACACGTTACACTGAAACAAAACAGCTGTGAAAGCTCCCTATTCACAGGACAGTGGTGTGAAGTCTTTGCTGCTAATTACTGTGTCTGAAATGGAACCACGTTGGCTGAAAATCCCCTGAACTTGAGAGCCAGAAAGCCACAGCTTTCTTTGCCAGAGGAGTCATACAGAGGAAGAAACGTCCCCAACCAGAACAGCTCATATACTCTCCAGGGGTGGCCTGGAGCTGTATCACCTGAACAAGAGGGAAGCATGGCTGGCATAAGTCTTTGAGACCGTATGTACCTCCTCGAGTTTTAAAAGCTCCGTCTTCTGAAAGGTAGGCCTACAGGTGCTCAAATCTTAGCCAGGGTGTGCTGCAAATCCACAGTGGGTGTGGTGAGGGCAGTAATAGGATCACTCCTTAGTTTCACAGTTCACCCCGCTCTGGCTGGAAAAAAGGAACAGCAGGTCTTTCCATGGCCACCATCCTAAGTACTGACAGAGCTGCAGTCATGCGGGTCATTTGTCCCACTGTCTGATTCCCAGCACCAGCCTCTCCCTGCTATCCCAGATCTATCCTAGTCTTAGCTCTTTGTTCTGTACCATAACCACAGCTGTAAAACAGGGGAATTCAGGTCCTACGATTCTCAGGCTCCAGGACCCACCAACCCAGGGACCCAGGGACACTTCAGCATTTAATGAACTGCCTTCTCTTTTGACAGACATGCCTCCAGACAGGACAGTTTTGACTAGAGCAAAGATACTCCACATATGTTTTTGATTAGCATCCACCCCACCCCAATATATTCTCTGCACTGCTTTATGCTGTGTTACACAGGGTCAGCTTCCAGACCTACGTGTAACGTGACAGATTGTCAGTGGCAGGGCGCAAAGCCCCAGGCCAACACAGAAAGGGAGGCCCATGCTGCTCAGATTGGGTGTCCACAGACAGCTGCTCACCCAGGTGACATGTGAATAACATGTCAGGTTTTTTGCCTGCTGCAGAGTTTTGACTTTACCTTGATAAATTGTTCTTTCTTTACTAGCCAGGATGGCCACAAGTCATTTCCAGGTGATGTGTCTGTGTCACCATTGTCCTGATGCTCAAAACCAGCTGGGGGTACAGAGAAGCACGTGAGACCTGAAGGTGCTATGGGATGTGGCAACAACTAACAAACGAATTTGTTGGTTCCTACAAGCCACAGTGTCTGAGCTGCTAAGGGTCAGTTCCAGTGCTGATGGTTATGCTGAGAGGCTGTGGGCTTTCTTGTTTCCTGCAGATATGTGCAGGTTAAGGCTCCAACACTCTCTGTGGGAAAGTAAGTGGCCACAGAGTTCTCATCCTGCAGATACGGCTGGCATCCCTCTCCCACTGGAGCCATGGGCAGCTCAGTGTCATCCTCTGGAGATGTTGGGGTTCAGCCTTTTCTGCCACACACTGAGTACCCTCCTGTCTGCCTTGGCAGCTGAGCTTGCTTTTCCTTCCAGGTCTGTCAAGAGAGGCTGAACCACAAACAAGCTTCAAACTTTACCCAAGCTTTCTTGGGCTGAGTCCATCTTTAGGAAGGGGCATTGTGGAAGTGCTCCCTAACTGCAGACACATTCACACTAGCCATGAGTGATCCAAGACAGCCTTGGTACCACCTTAAGCTGCACCAGCTGTATTTGCCTAAGGAAACAGTGTATTACATGACCTCTGACATACATGTGCTTGCCTTCTCAATTTCTATCCCACAGATGGGAAATCTGAGACATCAGATAATTCCGGGACTTCTTGTAGGTCCTCCAGAGAGCAGAGAAATGTATCTGCCTTTACAGACTCCCGACCTGTACACTGCCAGTGCTACTACCTCCACCAACTGCACACACCAAAGGCAGAAACCACAGGTGACCTGTAGAATGGAAGTGCTAGAAATGAACTCATCCCAGAGCAGGAAGAGGACAAGGCCAGTGCACAGAATTAGTTCAAGAGAGTTATTGGAGGGAGGAATAACACAAGGGACTGAAGCAGGTGATCTGTCTCCAACTGGGCCACTCTTCAACAAGGAGTATCTCTGCAGTGGGGAGGATTTTCCCTTTCTTTTCTGTGCCGTGGTGCTCAGCTGCCCCTGCATTTTGCAGGTGCACTCAGCTGAGACTCATCCCAGAGCCCTGCATTCAGAGCAGATAAAAGCTCATGCCTCCCCCTGTGCCTGTGTGTCACAACAGTGTCAGCCCGTGCCACTGATCAGAAGTGAACTGCAGCGGGGCTATTGCACAGCCCCTCAGCACGGCTCTGCCCTGCCAGCCTCTGAAAGGAGCTTTAAAAACATGACTGAATGAGGTACTTCTACAGGAAAGCAAAGACCCAATGCAGGCTTTATAGCTTAGCATTTGCAATATTTTGCCTGCAAAATAGGGTTCTTGAAAGAGTGCATTTGACTTGCTCAAAACAATTTCTTTAACTTTTCTCCAGGCTGAAAGGCACAAGCAAGCACAAGAACTGTAACACAGGGGCTTTTGGATCTCCTGTAACCCACCCCCTGGTAGCTGTTGAAATCATCCTGTTCCCTCCCATTTACTACTTGCCTTTTAAATTATTTTTTTTAAAGAACTCAGTCATCTAGTCAGATTAGGTGGTTCAGAATTTCTTAGCAGCGAAAAAAAAAGCTGCTAAAAACACCAAAATGCTCTTGGACATGTCCTGTCAGACTAAACCCAAACCTCATCAGTTTTCAACAAGTCTCTGCGAACAGATTCAATAGATATGAAATCAAACAGACAAGGACGTTTTGCTGGAGCCAGGCAGTTTTGCTGAGGGTGAATCATGCCCAGCTCTAACCCACAGCCATGCTCTGCAGCCAGCACAGCTATTTCAGTCACACAACCAAATGCCTGCTCTCCCGTTAGGCTGTTCAGTGATGGTCTGTGATAAAATTCTGGCTGCACATGAGCTTCCTCCAGGAAAGAAAAGGCCATGTGCTGAATTGTAAACTGTGTAAGGTCAACTTTAATATGGGACTTGCCCTTTTTGAGGGAAGTTTTGTCTTTGTTTTTAAAGAAAAAGGTGACTGATATGGTAAACTGGGAAAGAGTATTTTTAAGTTATTAAATGATTAGAAGAGAAGTTAGGCTTCTTCTAGCATATAACATGCCTCTCTGAAACATGCAACATGTTATACGTCACCTTACCCACCTGGAATTTACCTGAAAATAGCTGCTATCTTTTGCATAAAACGAGGAGCAGACTCATTTTTCTGAGGGTAGGCATGAAGCCTACACGCAGACACATAGGTAAGAGGAGAGGGACTGCATGTGTGTTATATACAGGACAGAGCATGGTGCTGGGGATCAGGGTGGGAGAAACACTGACAGCACAGATGAGTTTGGGATGCGGGTGGTGTATTACCAAAGGTGTAATACCCTTTGGTATTACAAAGGGTAACGTGCTTGTAAACAGAGCATCCAAGCCAATATCTGCCCTCCTGTGCACGCTCTGCAAGCAGCTCCTTCCTGCCTGGCTCCATCCCCCAAACACACAGACCCAGCAGACCATTTGGATCAAAGCAAACCCATCACATGGCAAAGCAAGGGACCCAGCCTGTCAGCAGGGGCTCACCAGCCCCTCACCACTTAAGAACACCAGGATCCTGCCATCCCCACACAGCTCACAGAAACAGGCACTGCACAAACCCAAGCCCCTGCAGAAGCACATACCTTGCCAGGAAGCCCTCACAAGTCCCCAGGCAGAGCAGAGGGGGCAGGTCACAGCAGGAAGGGTTACCCCATCCAAGGCCCTCCAGACAGAGAAGAGCAGACCCGAAGGGCACGTGGATGTGCTTGGGGCTGTAGGTCTGGGACAGCCCCTCCCCACGGAGCCCCCTGTGCCGAGGGCAGGGGAAGGGCCCCTTTTCACCATGTGTGTGGGCTGAGCAGGGCATGGAGACCCCCCAGCCACCACCTGCCCGCAGACACACTGCCAGCACAGCTAGTCCTCTGCTGAAGGGCAATTAAATCCTCATTAGCTGTAATTAGCAGGCACCTGACACCCCTCGACAGAAGCACAGCAGCAGAGGGGCCTCTCCCTGGCAGGAGAGAGCCAGTGAGAAGTCAGTTTTTGTGGGCTGTTTTATGAGCTCCGGTATGTCTGATGTCCCTTCGACTGCTGGAGCCTCACCACAGGCAGCAGCTGTGAGCAGGAGCCTGATCCGCATCTCACCGCTCAGCTGGGAACCCCTGCTGATTCCAGCAGGGTGTGGATCAGACCTTCCCTGAAAAGGCTGGGGTAACAGCCAGGCAGAGTCTTAGGCTGAGCTGCAGCCACCAGCATGAACTGCCCTGGGGGCCGGGGACTGCGCTGCTGACTGAACTGAGAGCAGCTCCCATGAATTATCCTGCCCCTCCTGCTTGGTGCCTCTGCAAACACACAAACCAAGGGCTGCAGAACCCTCCTTCCCTGGATGAGATCTCTTGCCAACCATCCCATCCAAACAAATCTTCCACGTAGTTGGAACTTGACCTCATATTCTCAAAGTGGATAAAATGTTACCCTGGGCAGGGAGACCGGCCTACACCCTTGTAGTCGGACACGTTATCCATTGCACTACTGCTCCTCAGCAAGTCAAGTGCATCAGACTATATAATTTTTCCAACTTCACAGCCGGATGGAAAGGGGTTCCTAAAGTGGGCTACTGACCATTTGGTACAACTTACTTGATTTCTGGGTGTCAGACTTCTCTGTCTCTACAAGGCTGTTAATGTGTGTGGTCCAAAGGACTTTGATTATTTTCAAGACAAATTATCCTGGGGATGAGGGAAACCAAGAGGCAGGGAAAAATCAGAAGCGAGAAAAACTTGTAAGTGCACACTCTTGTTCTTGCTTCACTTTGAACTGGTTTTATGTGGGGCTTTTCTAACTGGGTGCAAGGCTATGGGCTGATGCTCTTCAGTTCCCAGCCAGTGTTGTGCTGTTTCTCCCCATGATTTCCGTGCTCTCACCAGGCTGGTGCTGCTGCCTAAATGAGTGCACTGCAACATGAGCAGGAGAAGATGGGAGGGCAGAATGTCACTGGGTGGCTGTGGAGAGCTGCTTGGACAATTTTTCTTTGAACAGTCATTAAGAAAAACGTTCGCTCTGCTTTTTGCAGCAGAAAGGTTTTGGATTCTCTTAAAAGCCTTGCCCAATCAGCCACCAACCAGTTTATCGTATGTCCACATCCTTTGATTAGTTCTTAAGCACCTGGCCTTGGCTTTGCAGCACATGAGCTTCCTACAAGACTTAATGCACTTATCTTCACAGATAAATGTGAGGGAAGAGCTACCAACTCACTGGGATAGAGCAGATCTTTTGATGCACGTCTCTTAAATCCTAGGCCAGCCATTAAATCCCTCCAATGTTTGGCTGTCTCCAACTGGTTCTTTAGGTCATTCATTATTTATAGTATGTGTCTGGCTGTATGGTATTTCATTACCCCTGGAGGAGGATGGCAAACACAGAGCCAGGAGTCTGTGTCCTCCTTAGCCTCAGAGACACTGCAGGACTTCTGGCTCCTTGGAGCTAATCCCATGCTCTTTTAACTAATTTGTAAACGTGTTCTTTATAGGAGGGGAAAGGATCCATCAATGTGATGTACAGGTCCTATGTACGGTTTGTCATATTGAGCCTGCAAGCTGAATGTAGAGAAAAAGCTCATAGAAAGCAATGTACAATAAAAAATGTCATTATTTCTAGTTCACATATTATCTCCAGCAGCGGTTCTTGCTGCGACTTCACAAGAGTAAAAAACCCTTCACAACTGGGTAAGTTCTTCCAACAAAGCACCTACCAGCAAGGCTCCACTATCTCTCTTAATGTGATAAGCAGCCTGAGCTCTCCAATTCCTGTAGTGCAAAGCAATCAAAACCTCTCAGATATTTTTTTTTGACTGTGTATTTTTCAACTACAACCTCTCTAATTTTTCAGTTTCTTTAAATGTAAGCCGCATTTTAAAATGTCCACAAAAAAGGCTTGGAAGGGGAGGCAGTATCTTTTATTAGACTAAATGACATAGCTGGAGAAATTAGACAAGCCTTCAATTAGTGAAGAATAATAAAAGATACTGCTTTTCTCCAGCATCCCTGCCTTGCTTGTAGCCTTAAACCACCTCCTCTTCAGCAATTCCAGTGCCACAAAGAAAGCCTAGAAATCTTAGAAAGGCTAAACATCTAATCTGTACCGCCACAAAACAGCATTATTATGAGGACTGCACAGCCTGGGCTGGTTTGTTGTTGTAGGACAGCTCTCCAGCACTAGGCAGCTCCTATTTCTTAAACATAAATCACCACTAAAACCATTTGTCTGAGTTCAAAACCAACAATGGTGTACTCAAATTGCAATAAATTAGTTATGTGAGGTAACACAGGAAAACACCAAAAACTACATTAAGTCAAGGGGAATACAGTAAACATTTTGAGAAGCTGTTGTCAGAGCACAATGCAGCTATTTTTAAGCTGTAGCTTTAATCTTTGTCTGGCTGCAGATATTGGGTGAGCTCCCTTTGCATCTTCCCGATTTTTCTTCTCCTCAGTCAAAAGTTAGAGCTGGGATGAAACATCCTCCCACCTTCAGGCAAGTTTTGAGGTACGGCTGCCCAGGATGTACCTGAGCTGAGACCCTGCAGTTCTCTTTCCCAGCAGCTAGTGCAGCACCTGGGGAACAACCTAATGCCAAAATATTGCATGTACAGAGAAAAAAACATTTCAGGAAAGCATCACTCCTAAAGAGAATGAGGCAGGCTGTAAATCTATCCAGCTCAGCCTCCCCTACAGCTGGGAAGGTCTCTCACTTCAGATTCCCTCCATCTGTCTTTTCAGCATGGATCTGTCACCACAGAAAGCTGCTGACAGACAGCCCCGATTCACACAGCCATGCAGGAAATCCCAATAACCAATTATCACTGTGCAGGATTCATCTCACACCCAGACATCCCTGCTGCCAGAGTCTGCAGCTTCATACACCAGAGTACCAGCATCGTGGTAGTGGCGCTTTTTAAATTTAAACAAAATTGCAAAAGCCAGCAGCATCACAAGGCACACTCTGCCTTGTTCAATAATGCTTGTGGCAGCTGCTTATGCCAGAGGGCTGGGAATGGTTTGTTCTTCTATCTCAGAAAAAAACCCAGACTTCAGAGAAGGTCATAAAGTTTCGATCAAGAGTAGACCTGCCCTGTGTCATCCTTGCCCGATATCTTGTTCCCAACAGCAGTGTGGACCTGGGGAAGCAGCTCTGAGATAATCCCTCAGTAGATCACACTCAGTAATTAGGATTTCTCTACCTGCTCCCATAACCATCCCAGCAGACTTGCACGAGCACAGCCCTGCCCACTGCAGCTACCCTGATCCCAGTACAAGGGAGCACATCCTGCCCTTTGTGCTCCTGCATAGCAAGGGAAATAAGCTGTACCAATACAAAAGACGTCACATACTTGACATTAAAGCTGAGTTCATGTAACTACTTTAACACAAAATTACGTCTTTAAAAAATTATACTGACCAAACTTCTGTGAGGAGACCTGGACATGGAGAATAGCTTGATGAAAAACAGTGTCTAATAGTACAATGAGTAAAAAAATTATATTCTGGATCAATTATTTACACGTTGCCCCAAACCCCGTATCTTCAGACCTGTTAAGGAAAGAATATTTATTTTACAGTTAAAGAAAGATACCAGGAGATACAATAAGCTATTTCAGACATTAAATGAAAGCATTCCTGAATGCTGAAAACCATTGTGTACAGAAAGGACACAGAGAAGGAGCCTTTGAGAATCCTGAATAAGAAAATAAATCTCTCTTTATTTGCCTTGGAGAGTCTTTTTTTTGATGTCAGCTCAACTTTTCTTTGAAACCTTACCATCAAGTTGCATACTGCAAAAAGGCAACAGAGATGTTTATTTATCAGCAGAGAATCACAAGCCACTCTCTGCCCAGGATGGTCTCTGTCCTCTTTACAACTGCTGAGGTAGCAAATACGTCTCCTAACCCTGGACAATGGTATTGCCCAGGATAAGAAGCCCCAGCAGGAGTTTGCAAACCCCATCTGTATCTGGGGCACCGAGAGGGATGTATGAAAAGATTCACAGCAAAGGGTGAAATGGCTTGAAATTGCATCTGTCATATTCTATTCTTTATGAATATAGAAATATAATTTTTATTCCTGTTCCCTCACCCGGGCTGGTAGGGAAAATTTCCTAAATAGGTGAGTGGAAAAAAACCCATTTGGAATTAAAAACTAGTTGGTAGTGCAAAGTTAAAAAGGTAAGGTTTTCTCATGTGTACTTTCAGCACAAAAGCAGCCTTCCTGTTAAATTCCTTGGTAATTTGATAATGTAAGGGGCACCTAACAAAAAGGCACTGAAAAACATTGTAAACTCCTTGATTATCAGAAGGCCACAGCCTGTTACAAGCTCAGTATTTTCTCAGTCCCTAGCCAGAGCCCTTACTGCCCTAATAATACATGAACCATGCAGAAAAATGAACTCTCTCCACAGTGGGCTCTTCTCGGGGGTCTGAAGCCATGAGTGCAGGGACAGGGGGTGGGTGTTTCATGCTGCCAGCACCTGGTGGTGGGACAGGGGCTGGGATCTCACACAGGCTGCTCTCAGACAGCAAACAATCTCCAGCATGAGCTGGATTTGGGCTGGTTCCTAGAAAGAAAAAATTTGAGCTGCTTGGTTACTGTGTTTGGATTTTCTTCAAATGTGTCTTCACAGGCAGGGGATATGTTTCGACATGGACGCATTGACTGGAATGCCTGAATGTTAATTTTCCTTCTACCCTGAAAATGTAATTTCCTATTGCCACCAGTGCCAGCAATTCTTGTTAATGCTTTAAAGAGAGCCTTGCCCCTCTTGTACATCTCTGTATTTTATACAAAAGAGTTAATGGCTCTCTGTAGTAGATGGGGAAACTCAACCAGGTGGTGGATCAAGGCCATTGAGAGTTGCCCAGCACTCAGGAAGCTCCAGGCACTGTTCTTGAGTTACACATGGGGCAGTGCAGTGAGGGGCCTGGAGAAGCAAAGGGCACAGCCACGGCCTGAGACAAAAGCACATAACAGCAGCTCGTGGCCTGAAGCAGAGGCTGCAGCCCACTACACCATGGCAGAGAAAATCCCGTCACTTCAGCAGGTGCCTTCAGACAGATCTTCCATGCTGAAGCAGTGCTTTCTCTGCCAGGAATGTCCTGATGCATTTTCCCCACCATCGCAAACCTTGATGCCTTCAGTAAGCTCCTTGTTTTCAGAGATTGGTTTCAGGAAACCAAGATGCCCGGCTTAAAATCTCAAACTGCTTTATGCAGGTGATCTCTAAAATGAAAACTAAATATATCTCCCCTAAAATGAACTATTAATACTGATATTGATCCAGGCTCTGAGCAAATAATTGAATGTACTTTTACTATTTGGATGGCTAAATATTTCCAATAAAGAGCATTATGAACAATGCATAATATGTTTGCTTTGGAGGAAGGCTTAAGGATTTAAAGCTCATGTTAGAAACATTAGCTGCTGTCACTAATGTGACTTGCTGACTTGAGTGTTTATTTTTTCTGATTTTTCCCCCATTCCCTCCAATTTTTCAATTAAAACTTAATCGCCTGCCCACTCACTCGCTGCAGAAGTGATGGGGAGATTATAAGCTGTCATAAAAACCTTCTTTGGTCTCACATTTCTCTCTGGCAACACAGAGAAAAGGTCAGTTCTAGTGCTAGCCTACATGCTAAGCCACACTTGTGGCTTAAGCCCTTGCTTTAGGAATGTTCATTGGGTGTTGGGTGGTGTGTTCATGTCCCATCTTGTTTCAGCTTTGCCTGAGTGTGTTCTAGTGAGCTGCATTGCCATCTCACCGGCGGAAATCAGGAGCCAGCTCCTGGGTGACATGTTTTCTGTATATTTCTCTGAATTGGGTATGTTAATCTGATTTTATGGCTTATTTCCATATGTTGAGTAAACTAGGGCTGTCTCTGTGTACGTGAAATAAACAAAGAGCAGCAGACCTGTCCCAGCTGAGCAGCTGTCCAGTGGAGAGAAATTTCTGCAAAGGTCATTACCTTGAAAAGCAGGCTGAGTAGGGACAGCACAACACTTTACCTGCCAGGAGACCACAACAGCCTTGTGCTATTGCATTCATTTCCTTAAATAAGCATGTAGCTCTAAAATGATCA
This sequence comes from Pachycephala philippinensis, assembly GCA_013397055.1. Taxonomy (NCBI): domain Eukaryota; kingdom Metazoa; phylum Chordata; class Aves; order Passeriformes; genus Pachycephala; species Pachycephala philippinensis. Next base: position 137,839 of record VWZT01004306.1, on the reverse strand, counting down.
AGGACTAGTTGAAGCTTGTAACCAGAGCAGTGGGCTGGAGGGAAGCTGTAAAGGCAGTTTGTGTATATGTACAATGATAGCAGCAAGAGAAGAGATTAGATAAACAGAAGATCATTTACAGCATCATGTGCCTCACAAGCCTCTCCTGGCAGGAGATGTATTGCATCCACTCCAAAACAATTAGCCAACCTGACAAGCAGGGAATATTCACTGGGGGTAGGTAGCAAGGGTGATTTGCACTGAGACCCCTAGGCTATCAGAAGAGCAGAGGCCAGGGTTTTTCTGGACACTTTTATGGCCAGCTGTTTATTTTTAAGATGAATTTATTGTTCCTGGTGGGTGTGGTGCTGTAGCATGCTAAAAGAGATGTTGTGAGTGTCATCCTTACAGGGAGAACCGGGGAGAAAATTTCGGCCTCCCTGGTTTACCAAGTGGGATGGAGGTCAGCAGCCTGATAGACCTTGTGCAGAGAGAGCAACAGGAAATACATTGATCCTCTCACAGACACAATGGGGCATGAGCTGCCATTCCCAAGCAGGCATTCACATCTCCTGCCTCCAAAAGGGAGCATAAAACCTCCTGGAACATTTTCACTTCATAGTGTTGTAAATGAAGAGAATCATACACCTACAAGGATTTTTTTTCTCTCAATATGCTGAACATTGGAGCTGTCTCAAGGCTTTCCAGTAATATGGGGAAAATTCCTGTATTCCTCTTTCATCTGTAATTTTGCAGGTAGCAGTTTTTGCAGATGCAGCAGAGTCACTCCTGAGACAGAACTGTAAGGAACTGTAGAGCCCCAGGGAATGTTTTAGAGTAGCTCTTTGCTCCTTAAGCTCTCACCTACTTTGTACAATCCCAGATATAGCCCTGAACTCCTGCCATTCTCACTGGAACTGCCACGTACCTGGGAAAACCCCACACAACAACCAGCTACCCAAACTGTAGCACAAGGGAACAGGGTGAGGGACAGAGCTTGGGGAGTGTGTGGTGCCCTGGAGAAGATCACAGACCTGTTGGAAGAGCCGTGGAGTCCTGGTGCCCACTGCCCAGGCACGGTCTTTCCCATGGTCCTGGTTAGCTGCTGGCTGGGCTGCAGGAGGGAGTAAGCCAGCATTTACCTGAACTACAGACTCATGAATACAGCTGCTCTGTATCTTTGTGAAAAATACTCCTTGTCATCCCTTTTAGCAGACAGTTTTCATCTGGATCCTTTTGGCATTTCCAAGGATTACCCAGATAGCCAGATGAAAAATGTTTGCAACCACTTTCCATATCTGATTGGTTTTCCTCATCTGAGCCTGGTCTCTTGGAGCCCATGGCATTGTACCTATTTCTGATTGGAAGGCTGAAGGATTTTTAAAAGGAGAGAAGTAAACGGCAAATAATAATAATATAACCTTTCTGCCAGGTGGTGTTAGCAGCAGGAACAGGCAGAATGACAGTGTCTAGAGTTTCCATTTAATATAACTAAAATAAATGGTTCTAGCCTCCACCTAATACCTTGCCCTCTAGAGTTTAAGGAATGCAGACTGTAAATCCCTGATCACCTTAATTCCTGTTATTTTCTGAGCCCAAAGTTTATGTTATTAATCAACTGACTGAACTAAAATCCTTGTGAGGACTCCAAGCTTCTTGGTAAAATCCCCCTAGACCTCACCTGTCAAAGAGTCCAGGGAGTTTTTAAAGCCTGCTGGTATCCAGCAGCAATACTGCAGTGTTTGAGGCCCTGCTGCCATGGAGGACAGCATGAACAGATCTCCATCCCTGGGAAGGCATCACAAGAAAAAGGAGTTCTATTTGAGAACCAGAAAGTCTCATTGTGGTTTGGGAAAGGATTTTCCTTCACTGTCTTCATTCCAGAGCTACAGGCAATCTTTTGGATAGACTGGATCCATGCCACGGCGTGCCTTGAAGATTGAGTCTGAAACTTGTACTTGACTCTCATGAGGAAAGTTACCCAAATATGGCCTGTGTCTGGTGTGCAGCAGTCTTGTATTTCTTTATTCTAAGTGGCTCCTATCCTGAACAAAAATGGAAAGGTAGCCCTGAGTTAAAGGAAAAATTATAAACTTTTGCTGCTTCCCTAATCTCCCACCAGGCAATATTTTTCAAGAGTTAAGAAAATAATGACAGAAAATCCATTAATACGTAAAAAACCTTATGTGCAGTCCAGGATGGACGGCTTTTAATTTTTTCCATGGAGCAAATTCATACTCAGCATTTTTGATACAGAAGAAATATTGTTCATGACACTTCAATAGCAGATTTTGCAAGAAAACTGTGAGGAGTTATTGGGCCTCCCACCTACCTACTGTGAGTTGAATACATCAAAGCTGTTTCCAAAAGCAGTGAGAACCTTAACTGATCCCAAAGCTTAAAGATGCTTTCTAAGGCTAAGCAACTGGTTTATTTTTAATACAAGACAGTGCAGAAGATCTTGCTCTACTGTATCAGCAGAGGAGCCAAGGCAGAGGTTGCCTCTTGCTAGATCAGCCTGTCACTGTCTCTTCTAATGCCCCAACCAGGGCTGATCTGGTTTTCACATGCTGGGCTGTTTCCATGGGTGGATCCAAAAACTACTAAAGGTCACCATGTCCTGTGCCCATGAGGAGCATAACCATATTTGAGACACCCATTTGAAATAATTCATCTCCTTTGGGCACCCACACAGGTGTTCCTTGGTGTGGGGATCCCATGGTTTGAATGGACACCTTCTGCTTGAGCTCGTTGATGCCTCACTGATAACTCAGATTCAGCTATGACATTGATTTGCCTGTTTTACTGTCCTAATGCTGTTATAGGGTAGTCTCAGAGCTGTGTTTACCGAATTTTACATGTTTGTATTTATTCCATTTAGTCAAATCCATTGAAAACTCTCACAAAAAGATCTTTGCTGCTTTTTGCATTCAAAACAGGACTTGTAAGTCAGAGAGCAAAGATATTCAATAAGGCATTTAAAGGCACTTTTAAGGCTCAGTTTCTGGACAAACGCCTCTGTCCCCCATTTCTTCCACATTACAAATGCCAGCAGACATAGGAAGTGACAGGGTAGATGTGCTTCTCAACCCTGAGCTACAGAGGAAGAACTCTGCAATGTTTGGTAGCCACTGATGTTTCTGGGGCTGGAGGCATCTTGCCAAAGCATACTGCACTGCTGGCTGGACAGAACCAGGCATGAGGCAATGCAAGGAGGTACAGAGCCATGGCTTTATTTGTGAGGCTACAGGTGAACAACACCCACAGGGTGAAACAAAATTTTAAAAGACACACATTTTGCTGCCTCAAGCAGAGTTCCTACATAGACTTTTAACCATCTAAGTCCTATTTTCCGTAGATGATCCAGATCTTAAAAATAGTCTGATCTCGGGAGTAACAAAAGACATCCACTTACAGATCTGCAGATGTTTGGGTCAGGAGTTCAGGCCACTGCAAAAATACCTTCTGCCTGGGAGAGAAAAGGAAAACCCAGGGACCCCACTGATTTTGGTACAGAGTCAGGATAGTCCATATTTCTTTGGAGGCTCATGCAGCCTTTTAATTTATACAGCCACACTTTACCACACGTGTCCAATGTACCTTCCTGGTAAACTCTTCTTCCTGGCCTTTCAAGTGCAGGATTTCACCTTGCTTGGATGTCTCTGAGTGATGCTCACAGGAAAACAACCGCTGAAATGCCAAACAGATGTGAAAATGCATCTCAAGAGGAATGTATGGGTGTTGTCTGTCTGTCATCACCCCTTTCACCATTTTGCCTCCTCTCCTTTCATCTGGTGCCCACCTCTGCCAAGCCACAGACAGGGGAGCTACATGAAATGTGAGACAGAGCCCTGTTTAACCTGACCTCGGTTTCCTCAGTGTGAGCTCTCCACTGGTCTTTACCTGGCTGTGTGAAATTCGGCTTCACTTCACTGAACATTTACTTTAAGGCGGAAGAGTTGTGCTTGGGTATTTTGGGCAGGTTCCTGTGGAGGAGCTGGTCTACCTTAACAAAGATCATAAAGATAGGAAATCTCAAGAGTAATTTGTACTTACATTGGAAAAGCACCACCATCACCACCCCCTACGAACTTAGCCAGTCTAAGAGGTTGTTACCTTTATTCTCAGTTGGCCACATTGTTTAAAGTTCAATGACTTTTTCCCAACCTGTTCTTAAAAAGGCTGAAAAAGGTTGAACACTTTTAAGAAAGCAGGTTTTTTTTTTTTTTTTTCCAAATCAGATGTTTTTCCTCTGAGATTTTTTTATAACAAGAACAGGGTTTTCTGGCAAAATAAACACAGGCCTTATTATAGTAATTAACAGAACTTTGTTTGATATAAATGCACCTAAAAATTAATAAGCTGTATATGACCAGTTTCTAGCTAAAAAAAAAAAAGCAATCACATTCCCTCCCGAAAAGTACAAGAAAGTTGCAGAGGATCCCTAAGGACTTTGTAAAAATACACAGATATAGTCCAATTTTCTCAGTAGAAGTTAAAAATAAGATCACTCTGAAACCAACATCAACCAACATCTTTAGCTTCTTTTAAGAAATTATTTATTTTCCTCTCTCTCTTTCAACTTCTTTTCCTACATGGCAAATTCCTTTTTCTATAGGTAATTGAATAGCTAAATTAGCCAAAAACTCTACTACAATCTTCTTAAATTATAGCTTTTCCCTGCAAATGCTTTGAAAGTCTCTGATTTCCAGTGCTTTCAAAACAAAGACCAATTCTCTCCATCCTCTTCTTCCGTGCCACATGGGACAGAAAGCACATTCTTGTTGCCCATATTGAGAAAAGAGAGGGCACAATTTGCCTGTATCTGAATGACTCTGCTGTCTGCAGCAGAATCACTCCTAAATTTTTACCACCACAGAAATTTAAACTCTTCTTTTCACAGTGTCGTTTGCTTTCCTGCAAAAGTCCATAGAGTTACTCTGGGCATTTGAATAATTTTGGTACCCTCTTCCCAAAGAACCTCGTGTTAACAAACTGTGCCCACCCCACTCAATGATCTTAAAGGTATTTTCCAACCATAATGATTCTATGAAAACATAATTACAAAGCAGGGAAAAGGATTGTTGATAAAAATAAACAAAGGAAATCATTACTTTGTAAGAATGGAGTGAATGTGATCTTAGTGTAGTGGAATTTGTGAGAGAAGCTTTAGTTTAGGGAACAATATGTGACCTTTCTCTTTTTCAAGAGAAAGAGGCTCTTGGCATTCTTCAGCTTGAAGAATTCTTAATTTGCTTGAAACCTGAGCCATGTTGATATGGATCTTTTAATTACTGTCCTCTGTTGACCTGGACAAAGCATTGTGAGAAGACTTCAAATCCATCATTCCACTACTTTGACTGAGTGCTCACCTGTTCAAAGGTTTGGTTTTGGTTGCTTTACTTTTTTGAAAAACTTGCAAGCAAGCAGAAAGAGAGAATATTTTCTACCATCAGTAAGCTCTTTCAAGCAGCCATTGCAAGAGAGGAGAAAACATTTTTTCTACTCACTGATCCAAAAGCTCAGAATTAAATTCCCAGAGACAATAATAATGAAAACCAGAACAAAACAAATTAAAATAAATAAATAAACAACAATGACAAAACAACCAACAACCCAAAACCATGACCTGGTTGATTGCACTGGAATGAGTTTGGCCAACAGATGGCAGCTATGAAAAGTAGGATGGGTCACGTTTCCAGCCATGTAAACAAAATGAAAGCACTATAACCCATCTGCTATGTAAAAATGTTATTAGTCCTGCTCTTGAGAAAAGTCATATAAAAGAAGCATTCTCTAGTCCATTGATTTTGGCCTATTTGCAGCAGAAAATACTATGCAGGGATATTCACATGCTTCACTGTTCTCTGGTTAGTCTGTGACTTTGCAGCTTTCAGGGCATGCAGGTTTTATTTCCTCTGTAGAAAGCCTTTCTGTGCTCAGAGGGTCAGGATGAAAATGGAGGAGAAACTATAAATGCAGGAATGTGCAGGGACTGTTCTGCCAGACGACATGTAGGGGGCTGGAAAGATCCCAGGAATAATGAAAACACCAACATGCAAATATCAAAGCCTCGGGAGGAGAAAAAAAGCTCACCAGACCGGTGTGTTAGGGGCCAGTGCTCAGCCTGGGGACAGCCCAAAAAGCATCCCTGTCCTATGATGCAACGTAGGCACCTGGCCACCAAGTGTACATTTGCACACAAGGCACATAAACCTCTCCTCTGAAGATTCCTAACCAAATCCAACAAACACCTCCTAATACCAAGGCAGAGTCAGACATGGCCAGACACTGGTGTGGCAAATGCTTTCAGTAGAGATGAAATTTTCCCTTCTGGTGAAAGTCTCCATTCAGGTGAAATATTTTAATTGAAAAAATATAAATCTGTACAAGGGTTTTTTTTTATTATTTGAATGATTTCCAGCTAAAGTAATGGTTTTGCCTTCAAAAGAGTTTCAGTTTTGGACTGAGAAAAATTTTTCTTTGTTGTTGGTGATATTTCTGGGCGTTAGCTGGTGCAAGAATAAAAGGCAGGCAAGGAATCTGGTACTTCCTAATCCTCCTCATTTTCACGTGGGCACTCCTGGTCTCCTGCCTTCCAAAGGAGCACTTCAGGCATGAAAGACATGAGGAGCAAAGAAGAGGAAGAATTTGTGCAGTGGGAGGAGAAGTTCTACTCTGGTCTGTCAGGTGATCATAGGCAAGGCTCAAATGTGATGCAAAAACAAAGAAAAAAGCTGCTTCTGGTGGCCGCTTCTGTGCTTTTCAGAAAAGCTCAAAAACAGCCATCAGAAAACACGGGGATTGCTTATTTAATCTGGTTTTAAAAATGAAGCAAGCGTTTCAATGGCACAAAAGGCAAGAAAAACAATGGAGGTTAAAGGAGTCTCTCGATCTAGAAGGCTCAAGGTCTGGAGTCACAGCCTGAAGGTGCTCTTCAGGTGCACATTTTTCTTTGAACTCATGATTTCAACATCAGGTGCTGATCAGACCAAGGCGATGAATAAAGGCATCTAAAAGCAAGTATGGTATAACACTGCAACAGCCTGGCTGTAAGGTACACAGGTGAGTTAAAGAACAGGACAGGCAATCAGCTCTTACCTGCTGCTCATCATTTCATGCAAATGTTGAACTCTCTGGTTCCTTTGGGACTGGCCCCTCCCCACAGAGTCAGAAAAAATAAGCAGATTTTGTGGGGTAATTGGCTTGCCAGTTTGGAATATTTGAAGACCCCAATAGGAGCCCACCTACATTTGCAGGCACTTCAACATCTTGGGAAATCTGATCCAGTTCCCTAAGGCTTAAGAGTGATCCAGAGCCAGGGAATGCAATTAAGCAAATAAGTCAGAAGCATTAATATCAGAGCCAGTGTTTCTTGATTTCCACAGTTCCCAGGGCAGCAGGCTGAAGGCAGAGTGGGGCCAGCCCATGGGCCCCCATGAATTGCACACAGCAGAGGCTGCATATCTGAGCCTGGCAATGGATCCCTGGGAGGAGCGGAGAGAGGCTGGAGTGTGGAAGGGACATTAACTACACATGGTAGTGACCAGTGCACATTCACTGCCCACTGGGAGAGGGGAACCACAGCATTTCCAGTTTGCGAGTTGCAGATGCTCAGCAACATTCTGTCCACTGGCCCTGAGCCAGCTCAAGGAAGGTGGTAAAAACTTTCCTTCACTTCATGCTTAGGGGCAGGGTGCTGGAATTCGTGGGGCCGACGTGTCTTCACGCATAACCCCAGCTTCAGACAGAGCTTGCAGACACCTACTCAATATGAGTGATGACTGTGAAGAAGCATCCCAGAAGCAGTCTATGTTTTCCTGTGACTTTTTTTGCCGATCTGTAAGCCAGCTACAACATTCACACCATGAGGTTCTGAGAGGGGAAGCACAGAGATTTTTAGAGGCTGCGTTTAAAAGAGCTAATGATAATGAGCCGAGCCAGGAACCCAGTGGGGTCGGATTGTGTTGCCATGCAGGCTGTTTCTACTGGAACTGAAGCAGAAGCTGTAAATGTCAAGAATTTTTCTGCCAAATGAAGCATTATCTGTCAGCAAAGCCTGCCAATGTGATGGCTGTGATTGGGAGAGGTAGTTAGTGAGAGATTGCTCACTGAATCAAAATTATTTGTCACGGATTATGTGTATGTCCTCAGTCAGCCAAGGGATAAACAATCAGCTTTGAAAGAGAGGCACAATTTGTAGGAACGTAACAGGAACACCATGGCTACACTGCTGGCTGCTCAGCATGCTCTGCAAAGGGATTGCCAGTGCCTGGCAAGTGCAGCACGTGTTGTGCCCCCACAGCTCTCACCTCGTTCGCAGCTCAGTTTGCACAGTGTCACCTCTCCAGACCTCGGGACAGCTGGAACCAGGACTGCTGACTACAAGAATTTTGCAGCTCATATGAGATTGCTCTGAAAAGCCAGTTTCTGGTGGGGAAAGATCCTTTTTTTCTTCCTTGCTTAGCTTTACTTTCTCTCCAGAACAGCTTCAATCAGTGATCCTGACTTTATTAAAGTTCCTGCAGCAGTCAGGCTGTTGCCCAGTGCAAGAGGAACCCAGCTAGGCATGCATTCCTGGATGTCTACATCCCAAGCTGGTTTCTGTGCTACTGACAAGAGTGAAACCTTACATCTAAACTCAGACCTGCCATCAGTGCATCTCTGAGCTGCGTTTCCTTTTCCCTTGTCTTTCCCCCACCCTCACTCTCACACACACTTATTGCAGACTTGACCTGCAGGTAAGAAGGAGCCATGTTTCCCCACCCCATCGCCTTACAGCAACATGGCAATTCCTGGCACAAATTCCAGTACAGGAATCCATCCGTAAAAGCCACCAGCCTTCTCAACCCCATCCACTGTTGGAGCAACAGGCAGCCAGGGTACATCAGTATGTCTCTGCTCTTCCTTTAGACTGTAAACACCCAGGTCCCCAGTATTCAGCAGCCCTGCCCAGCCACTATTCAGCCTCTGGTCTTTCACATGCAGGAACACCTTATTTTCCCATAAACTGCGAGAGGCAACTCCATAAATCTGCCAGACTTTCCCAAATGTTCCCTGTTACAGAGTACACAGTTCTTTCTGTCCACAGGATCCATAGGTTTTTAAATCCAGAAGGAAATGTTAGTCAAGCAAGCTGGTGTTTGGCATCACACCGGCTGGAGAACATCATCCCCTGTGGTGTGGTGAGCCCATCCTTCTGCTGAGGAAAAGACATATTTTAGAGACACACCTGGTCTTGATTTAAAACTACTTGTGATAGAGAACCCAGTACAGCCTCTAGTAAATTATTTCAGTAGTTAATTCTCTTCACTGTAAAAAAATCTGCACCTTATTTCCATGCTGAATTGTCTGGCTTCCAGTCCTCTGGATCTGCTTGGACCACACCTCCAAGAGAAGCGTTCTAGCATGCAGCTCTCTCCCTTGGCAGCTCGTGTAACGCTGGAACTGGTCACCTTTAAATCTTTGCTTGAACCACATCTGCAAATTGTTTTTGTAAAAGGCTTAATCCCCACACAGCCACATGTGCTGAGCCAACCAGGGAAAAAAGGCAGATGCCCAAAGACCACTCCCACCCAGTTTCTGACAGTAGCCATCCACAGGTGTTTAAATACAAATATAAAACTCAAGGCAGGCAGAATGGCCCTTTACATGACACATCCCTGCAGCCTCAGTCCTCAGGGCTTTACAGGTACCAAAATGAAGGCTGTAGTGAAGTTTATCAGCTGAGGCATACGGTCATCCAGTGTCTGTTTCCATGGTTTCCAGACTGCTTGGGCACAGGCAGATTGAACTCCCCTCTATTTGCATATCACTTCACAGGCATATCCTTAGATAAACATAACAGAGGCAGGTTTTCCAGGTACCAGCTCACCCACTTTTGTTACTTCACCATAAAACCTGATCGAAGATCTGTGATTTCTCACCAAAAATCCCCAGTCACTTTCTCCTAATGTTTCCCTACACAGAGCGTGACCAGGATCATGGCTTGGTACCTATCCAGTCACACTTGGACTAAATTAAACACAGAGAAAAGACTTTTGGCTGCATTTTGGCTGTCTCCTGGACTCACAAGTCAGCATTTCTGGCTCAGTTTACACCACCACTACAAATGCCCTAAACTGACAGTATCTGGTTTACATTTAAGGCAGTTTATACAATTCCTTTGGCTAGGTTTTTGCAAAATTTCCAGCAATGTATATAGCTAAATACAAAAAATCAGAGTAGATTATTGTGCTTTTCCCTGACAAATGTCACATGCTTCTATGTTCACTACTACTATGATGCCACATAGGTACACCAACCTCAGGCCAGGCCCCTTTCTGTGCTTGATGCTGTACAGATACAGGAAGAAAAAGCCACTGCCCCACACAAGTGAAGGCAGAGTCCTCTGGGACCCTGCCACCTCCTAGAATGAAGTGTTGTTTCCTCCCACACATGATGGTATAGGGCACAGAGACCACAAGTGAGTTTCAGCTGTGCTGAAAAACCATCATCTTACAAGTTTGGCCAGATTTCAAGTGCACCAAGTGCTAGCAAACTGAAGCAGGTAGCTAACTCTGGTGCTGACTGGCAGCTCGTGTGATACATGTGAGAGTGAAGGGGGAAGAAGTGCTGGCTAACCCTGACAACAGCCCAGATTAGGCAAGATCCCCCCTCCTAAATGAAGTTTGGATAGGACACAAGGCTTTTTGTTCCTGCCTGTGAAATCTGCTGAGCACCTCCTAGCTCCATGACAGCAAACTCCTGGCACCAAGCCCGCAGCTCATGTAACCCAGTAAGGATTGCTGGCAGAGTGCCTCCGTAGTGGGAGGTGGGCTGCAGGTCAACACCTGATTTCATGCTGCTAGTCCAGTGCCAATACTCAACTGCTGCATACAGCCAGAGGGCATGTATTTGCTGAGCACACTCCATCAACAACACTGAGAAGATTGCTGGAGCACAATGCTACATGGGAAGTAAACTGATTCCTACCGTGACATTGCTGGATTCAACTCCATTTACTTGTGCCCACTTGCTCTCAACAAAGCAAACAGCACAGAGGACAACTGGCCACGATACAAACTCCTGCAGTGCTGATAGGAAGCTCTAAGCTTTCTGCAAGCATTTTTGTGGTCTGAGTTTTACTTGCAGGAATATTTGTGGAGAGTAAGTAAGTAAGTGTGGGGAATAGCATCAGCATGGCTTCCCATCTTTTATCACACTCATATTTCAGTGTTTCTCTTCCTAGACTGATTCAGCAGCCTGATAAGTAGGCCACAAAGAAGTGGTGGAACATTTTCCCATTTGTAAAATGCAACCCAGAAGCATGACTGCTTGTTATAATGTTGGTACCATTACCAATGTACCCTCACTTGCAGTGATGTAATTCCTTGGTACCTTCTGTAGCAGGCTGTCAACAGGCAATGCTCCCTCAGTGCCAGCCCCTTTGCACACACTGCAAGCTGCATCTGGATGAGAACAGGGGGCTACCAGGGCGTAGTTTGCTGTTATTTGTAAGCCCGAGGTGCAGGTCCCTGAACTCCAGTGCTCAAGCCTGCTGCTTGCCAAGGTTTAGCAGACACTCACCAGGGCAGGACTGGCTCAAACCCCTGTACAGATAGAATGGGCCACACATACCCATTGCCTTTCTGTGCGAAACCACAACAGAAATATGACTTCTAAAAAAGGATAACAAAAAAAGAGCAAGTTTACAAACTGGCCTCTTCAGTCCTCTCTCCAGCTGCACAGTCACTGGCTTTGTGACCTCAGAAGCCTGTTAACACAGCAATTAATTACAACACATTCTGGGCAAACACAGGTTAGCTTACAAATGTATAGAGGTAGAGCTGGTTGGTGGTTTGTAAGTGATCAGAAAAACTGTGGTGGTCAGTATTTTTCTTCTGTAACTCTGCTGCTCTATCGCAAACCCAAAGGTACCAGGATGCTTAGAATGCAAACTAAAATCCCACTGGAAAGTTCCTGTGTGGAAAAATTGGACAAAGCAAAGACTGAGCTTTGTGATGCTCAGGAGAGCAGCCTGTATCTTGGGATCCTTAGATACACATTCTCACTTTCATTCAGACAGACAGAGGGCTATAGCAAAAGAAACCAAACATAAAGCAAGAACGTCAGATAAGAGAAAGCTGCCAATTATGCAGCCCCACTGCTGCAGCCCTGACCCTGCCCTGATGAGCCTCCAGCCCAGATCCTGGGACATTCTGCAGTGCTCAGCTCTGGCAGCACACTGTAGGAATTGCAGCTGCTTTTCAGCACCTGGGTATCACCTGGGTGTCAGACACTTCTCAGCAGCTCTCACAGCTAGGCCACTGCCATCTGCACACTCAACCAGTGTTAACTTTAGTGCTGTGGTGCCTCAAAATTCACCTCTACATCACCTTCCATTACATGCTTGCAAGCTGCAACAGAATTTCAAGCCTGTGCGTGGTCGTGGTGATTTCCAGAGAGTCACTGCAGAGCTCAGGGACTGCATTTATGCTTTCCCTCTCAAAGTCTTAACATTCTTTAACCTCTTAATCAGATTTCCCTCCCTGAAGGGATAGATATCCTGACTTCAGCCTGGCAGAACACATTGGCACCACTGTCCTACATCTGCAGACGATGGGGTTTGTGTCCCTGCAGCCTTCCAGGGGCAGGGAGTGTTGCATCCACAGAGGTACATGCAGGTGCTCAGTGTGAGGCCACACACATGGTCAGCCCTGCAGGATCTGCCACCGCTCCATGCTCTGCTTGCACCACGCTCTGCAGTGTTCAGGAAAACCTCAGGACTACTGTTTCCCCTCCCACCTTCTGACAGTCCAAGCCAAACTGCAGCACGTGGAGGTCTTCCTCTTTCTCTTGAAACATGAATGTGCTACAGCTGGTCAGCAGATTATTTTTTAATGAAAAATGGTTGTAATATAATCATCTGCCAGAAAATCAATTTGCAGAAGCAACAGCTAATTTTTCTTTTGAAAACATCCACCCCCTCTCAAATATTATTATTATTTTCTTTTTGTTTTCGTTTTTAGGAACCATTTAAGATTTTAATTGCAAAGCACACACATGAACTCAAATGTCATCCAACACTAGAAATTTGGGAATGTCACGGCATTTTCTAATAAAAATATATTTTCTGTAGAAACTGTCAGCAAAAAAAAAGGAACATTGAAGTAGTACTAATGAAGAGCATGCAAAACCAATATCCTCAGCTTTCTGAGTGCAGCCAGCATACAGACAAAGGGACCCCAAACTCAGGAGGCAAGTGAACTGTCTGCAGCATAGCAAACCTCTCTTCCCAGTGGGTAGCCATGCAGGAACATGATGTCATAGGACCAGACACAGCAAGCCCATCATCCCAGTTTGGTTCTGTGCTGAAACCCACACGAGCTGGTCTCTCTACAGCTTCAGGAAAAAAGCAGATGTAAGTTTATTAGGGCCCCTGCAGCCCTTGGCATGAGAGGGATGTTGATCTTTGCCAGGTCTCACGCTTCAGTCATCACAATCTTCATGCACACTGCAGTTTTCTGCAGCTACCGTTTTTATTTAACTTGTCCGTTTAAAGACAACACTTTAAACCTGTATTTCCTTTGGACCTGGAGAAGAACTGTTGTTTGAAATGGATTGATACAGCCTGTTGTGCCAACTGCTTACAGAGATAGACACAGCTGCCTGAGCCACCTCATGCTCCCAAGGGCTTGGCAAATCAATATTTAGTCCTTGTGAACCTTCTCCATGTCCCTGCTCCTTGTGAGGCTGGTGGTGGACAAGGGTTTTGTTAGCCAACACAGCCACACTGAGAACCCACAGTGGCAGGAAGCACAGATGCTTCCCAAGATCTAGATGGAGACTTCCTAACGGCAGACGCCTGGGAAGCCACAGAGGCTGCTGTTCCCCACAGACACCGTATTTGGGGAGCCACCACCCCTCACCACAAGGGAAGGGCACAGGGAGGTGCCCCACAGGAACCTGCTTCCAGAGAGAGGCCCTGCTGCCAGGCTGAGCATTAATTATTGCTGTGCTGCCTTTAAAAATAATGACCCCAGGATGCAAGCAGCTGCCTTGTTTACCCTCCTCGTACAGCCCCTCCTCATGGACCGTGGTAAGGGCGCCACGATGGGGAGCAGAGGTCCCAGCACAGCCTTCCCCTGCGAGGAAGCTCCCAAATAATTTCCAGTGGAGGATGGGTCTGGGATCTTCAAAGGGAAAACAAAACTCTCTGGAGATGCCCAGGTGCAGCTGAGGTGCTAGACCCCGGATGGGCATTGGAAGGGGTGCACAAACCTTATGTGCTCCTTCACTGACCCCTATGATGGCCATGGGCCTCAGTTCCACTTGCCCCCTCCAGCAGCAGATTCCTGTGGGCTCAGTCTGCTTCCCACCCAGTTTCCCTTCTCCACTGACCCCTGTTTGTGTTATGGAGACATCACCGACCAGCCGGGCCTCACTCCTGTCACCAGGATCACCACAAGCCCCCCATTCTCACCAGTGCCTTAACTCCCCCACCCCAGATTTCCAGCAAAATAGCTGAAATTCCTCAGCAGGAGGGGCCTAAACCAGGCATGAATATGCAGCCCTGCAAATAAACAAACTTCCCCCATGTTGTTTGGCCTTTTTAATAATTCAGTCAGCACAGGAAACTTCTGGTGAAGGGAATGGGCAATATTTCAGAGAGGGGAAACAGCTTGTTGGTCACGACTTGAGCAGGGAAAGCTCCCCCGGGAAGGCCACAGGAGGGAGAGATGCTGTGCATGTTCATTCTTTGTCACTGCTGTTTTCTCTCCATTAGAGATAAAATACTACCAGGGGCCAGGTCCAGCCATGTGATCTCTCAGTTTGAGTTGCCGTTCTGGTCTTTTGCTGGCTGTATCTAAGGATACAAACTGCCTGATTCTGAGAGACAGAAGACTAAAAGGGAGAAACAAATACTGATGCACACTGCAATTTTAGGTCAAATATCCTGGTTTTCTCTTGGTCCAGTTATTATGAGATGCTACCAAGAAGCACTTTTTATTCTGTTTATATTCTGCAGTCAGATTTTTTCCTCTGTTTTTCTTTCATTGTTTTATTTGGCTCTTGAAATCTCTGAACAGCAGCTATGGCCCAAACGTTTCTCACCTGCTCTTGTAGAGCCATTCCTTGTACCACAGAGCCATGTAGTTCAAAGAGATAGCCTTACCTCCTGTCAGCTGAGATTAGGTACAGAGTAAAATCCTTGCTATTAATTTCCCAGGGTAGGAGGCAGTGCTTTCTCCTCAGCTCGTGCAGCCCAGACCTCTGGTCCAAGTGTAAACCCTTCTACAGCTCGCTGTCACCCTTTTAAGCAGAGGAAGGGCTTCCTGATTTGCCACCCATGAGCCCTGTCCTAGGCACTGACCACTGGGTCACCATTCCCAAAGGCAGCAGTGTCTTTCTTGGAGATATCACTGTGTGACTCCCATGCTCACAAGCAAGAAACAAGTGGCCTTGGAAAGTGCATTTGGCAGACATGGAGCAAGGAGTAGCATCAGTCTAGGGAACTGCCATGTTCAGATCAAGTGGATTGCTCTTCACCCTGACTGCTTGCTGCTGCCCAGCTGGAGACAAGGGTGGTGCCCAGAGGAGGGGGACATACCCATCCAGGCCCCCAACAAGTGGCAGTGCCCAGCACAGCAGCACAGCCCTGACATCTGTGTCCGAGCGGGGGGCCGAGCCCCACAGGGTGCAGCGAGGGCCGGGCTCTGCCTTCACAGCAGCAGCCAGGCAAAGGCACATCTGTGATCTATTTCTTGTGCTAACAAGGATTCCCTGCATGAAGCCTTTTAACTTCTGATTCCTGCTCTTGAAGATGAGGCTAATGATAGTCCTAGGATCTCCTATACAGGGAAGAGGAAACTGCAGTAATGATTGCAAAATCCTTCAGAAAACAGCCTGAGGATGAGCAAGGGTGATTGCACCCATAAGCTGTGCATTAACCTGCAGCCTGAGAAGTCAGGTTTGCTTCCGATTGCGGAGCAGAGCAGCCAGAGCAAAGAAGCTGTGTTGGAAACACTTCTACTTTGCCCACCCGGACTGCAGTAGGATCAGTTTAGGACTGAAATAAGCTTTGGGGAGTCATTGAACTCTGACCTAAGCTAGAATAATAGGATGTGTTTATGTCTGACAATGGGGGAGCTTTGCAGAAACCTCCAGTGAGCTCCATGTGCAACACTGTTTTTATGGTCCTCCTAAGAAGGGAATTTCAAGGGATCATATATGCCTTAAGTGTAAATTATGACATGCATTAAGGACCACCCGCATCAAATGGATGGTTGCCCCAGCCCAGCATTTTCATGGTGAATTGAGAACAAATTCCACAAACCCTCTGGTTTGTGCTTCCATAGAATAATATATTTTCAGGTCAGCAGAGCTGTCTGCTTCTCACACAATAGGTCCTTTCTCCCCTTTCCTCATACCTGTCAATTGCTCTCTGCCTCTGCTGTGATTTATGTTTTACTTCTGAACTGTATGACTGAATTCTGGAAATGTGTGAGGGTACAGCAGCTAGGAAAAGCCTGTTCCCAGCCATAGCCAATGTGGTGTTACCACTCCAGAAATCCAGATGAGCACAAGGAAGTGTTACAGGTACACTGTGTTATTACACAGCCTGTGTTCAAGGTGGCAGGGCCACTACCATTGGACATACATTTGTAGCTTATTTCAAATGTTTCGTGCTGCAAAAGGAAAAAAACCATGTAATAATTTAGAGGTCAAAAACATGTGTCTCGAAGAATAGATGTAAACAGATACATGCATCAAGGCAATATGTAAATGTCCAAACTCTTCTTCTAGTATCTGCTTGATATTGTAAACTACATGAGGTCTCTACCAGATGTCTCTGGAACGGGCAGCTTGTAATTGCCTGCAGAGACTCTCTAGCTAACCTGAAAGGACTAGACTTAGCACCACAAAAATGAGTCTACCTTACCTTTTGATCTGCATTACTAGGTTATAGCACAAAAAAATCATAGCTCCCTGGTTAAACTGAGGGTTTTCAGTGTAAACTAAGAAGTAGTGATTTTGCTTGCCAGGCCAGACCTATCTTCCTCTGAGCTACACTGGCTAGTTTCAGTAACCCTTCTGAAATGTTCTCCATAGATCCATCCCATCCTTTCATCCCACTCAGATTAGCTTCAAAATTGAATCTTTAGCAGGTACATGTCACTATTTTGCAGCTCTTGGTCTCCAGTGGTGTTGTTAAGCTCAAATTCTTTCCATCTTATCTTTTAAAGAATCACTGATTTTTTTTCACTCACTAAATTTGAAACCTTTTTCTCTTAAGGATTAATCATTGCTGTTATTTTCAAAATGGAAATTTTTTCTTTATGAAGTGCTGACAAATAATATTCTACTGCATAAATACTCTTTGTAACAGACTGCTTGAAGTTCTTCCATAGCCTGCTTTGCTTCTTTCTAAATCTTCCTTCTGGCTTTTCATTACCCTTAGAATGGTTGCAAGAAAGGCAATGCTGTTACACAGATTGTTTTCTTGTTTCATAAATCCAGGCAGGTCCAGTATCTCTTGCTCTCTCTCATACAGCATTTTTCAATATGGTATTTTCCACTCTTTCTTCCCCAGTGTGGGGATTCAGTTTAATGTGGATGGCAAACACATGGTTCTTAGCCCCAAGAGCAGCCCTGAAGTTGCTCTAGTGTATTACACTTTACACCTTGAGCTTTCTGTGACAATTAAAAGCTCCTGCCCTTTTCCCATATGCAAGAACAAAATGGATCTTCAAATTGCTGCCTTTTTCTCTAGTGCTTGTCAGGAGAATTGTTTAATGTAACTATCCTCACACGGGACTTCTTTATCATAACTGTTAGACAGTGAGACACATCTGTGAAGAAGGGCTATAATACACACTCTGCATGTTTTTCATGCCTTGTTTCAGGCAGTAAGTAGCAGTGGAAAATGCCAGGGAACTTCCTGTTCTTGTGGGAATTCCTGCTAGTCTAGATCCCAAGCAGTGAATTCATTGGGCTCCCCATAAACACTGTGCTCTTAGAGCCTGTGAAGCTAGAGATAACAGTGGAGAGAAATGAGGAGTTTAGGATTGACAGTAATGAACTGAGGACTGAGAACTACCCCTGACAAAGGGCTGGAATATAAATTATCCAAACCCAAGGGTGGCCATCATAATTTAGAAACACCTCCAGATGCAACTTCTCCCTCATCTTCCCCAGAACACTCAGGCTCTGTGACATCACTGTTATCAGTCTGACTGAGATGGTTGCTCCCATGAAGTAGCAGGAGGGACATCCGTGACCATCTAACACTATTAGACTGTGCATCTGATCCTAGCAGTCAACCAACACACCTGTAAGGGCTTTGTTCTTGGTGACTGTTCTAAACAATACAGAGCACCAAGTAAAACTACTATCTAATTCTGAATCTGACAGAACTGTCTCTTAGAAACAAGCCAGTGAATTTCATCTTCCCTTTTTGTTGGTTCTGCTGTTTCCCATCACTGTTTTGCTCCTACCCTCTGTCAGGCTCCTTCTTCCCACCTCCTTTTTTCTGTTTGTATAATTCACTTAACATCAGATGCATTATTTTACGCTATATGTGTTTTCAAGATTTCTGCAGTATAAACACATCTTGTCAGTAGATTGTATTTACTGCCAATTCATTTACAATCTGACCATGGAATAAGCAGTTCAATTTTTTCAAGTTAGAATAGTTTGGGTTTTATATAGCAAAAATTTTGTGTTGACTGATTTTCAAACTGCCAGCCATCTGTCTATTATTAGCATCGGACCCTGACAAAGGGAATATTCCACTCATTAAATCACTGTTGAGCAAAGTGTTTAGGTTTTACCATTAAGAAAAAAGAAAAGTTTTTCATGTTATGAATGGTTCTCAGGAGATACACGCTACCACTTAAAGCCAAAGCTAATAAGGTCCTCAGAAATCACCCTGTGTCATGTTTCCAGCTTCAAACCAAAGGAATGCAGGCCTGGAAAGGACTTGCTGGATCATCAAGTTCACTTCTCACAGCACCACACAATACAATTCCTAGAGGCTTGGTTCATGCTTGGTTTCTCTATATCAACTGGCAACAGATGATCACTGTCATATAGGCCCCAAAACTTCAGCATAACTACCTACAGTCAAAGGGAACTGCAGATGCTCTGTAGAACTCAATGGTACGGCCACCAACTTAAGAGTCTAAAAATACCTCTGAAGTTTGAAAACAGTAGTGTAGCCCATGCTAAACATCAGACCTATCTCATATCTGACATGGAGAGGTCTCACCCACAAAGCTAAACTGCCATTTACAGGCTCCTGGCCCTCGTGACTTCAGACAAAGGTTCAGGCAAGGCAGTGAACCCAGCATGATTTCTTTACAGCAAAGCTTCTGCAGACGGCTAATGTCTCTTTTGAGGAGGTGGCATCCCTCCAAACATGCCCTGAAACTTGCAATATAAACTCAGCAGCAGCCTTTTGCAGTGAGTGGAACTGATATTCGAGAAGAAACATGTAAGCCTATGTGCTGCCTCTGCTGAGGACATGGACCTCTGCATGCTGAGTGAAGTCAAATTCCTGCGTGCATACTGCAAACTATGGGTAATTACAGACCATGTTCATTTTTGTGAGATGGTGAATACTCTGACCTCAACTTAGCCAAATCATCACACTGATTTCACATGCCTGGCCCACCAGCCAGCCAACACACCTGTGAGGGTTTGGCTCTTAGTCACTTTTTCATAACAATACATAGCACTCAGTATAACCACTACCATAAAAGCAACCTTCAGGTGTCAGCTCAGAGGTGCAAACGAAAGGTTCACATCATCCTGTTTTGACCAATGCATTTTTTAGTACTAGGATGGTAAATAGCTGAAGGAAGAAGCCAGCATTAAATGAAGACTAAATGAAGCTCTGGGTTTGTATCCAGTTGCTGTTCAGAGGAGCAATCCTACTTCCAAGTTATTAATAGCAGCACAGTTTAATAATAATAATAATAAAAAAAGACATCTGGATGAAATCAGAAGAGGGGAGCAGAACCACATGTGCATAGGGAACCCAGGCATGTCCCAGGCTCACTCACATATTTTGCTACAGAAAAGCCAGAGTATTTCATTGAGGGAGGAGGAGGAAGCCAGCCAGAATGCACTCGAAACCTGGAGCTCTGCTACTTTTAAACTAAACATTTCTGCTTATCTCTTTACCCCTGCAAAGACAGCTCTTGCTGAATATCCAAACGTTAATGGAACAAGCCTTCAGGGAAGACAGCCAAGCCTAATATCCCTGCCCAGAACTAGCTTTTCTCCTTGATTGCTCCCTTTCTTCATTTGTCCAATATTTCTCAGCCTGTTTCTTTCTCCTTATTATGTACAGAGATCATCCTGACATCCTCCTAATTCATCTTGATTTGTACAACAGGCTGCCCCAGCCCTAGGTGCCTCCAAAAGCATGTGGTTTGCAGTGGTTATGGAGAGCAGATAACAATTGCTTCTCACATACAAATCCCAGTCTGGATGTTCCTTGGCAGGGAGAGGGAGTGGCTTGCATTGCTCTGTCCTTGAGGAGTGAGGATGAGCCGACTGGGGCACCGTGAGCTTTCTCAGTCACACATGAGCCAAGACATCCTTGGACACAAGAGTGGCAAAGGTAGCTCCACTCTGTGCTGTCTTCCCTCCACTTACCAACCCATCCCAGAAAACACCAGCAGGACCAAACACCACTGCCATTTGAGAGGGTAAAATCAGCCAAGGTAAGCAGCCAAATACAACACACAGTTGAGGGAGGTGCCTAATTTGTACCTGCACAGGGAGAGAACTGAGGGCAGCAGTTCCCAGCTCTGCGATCCCTGGCTTGCCTATTTCAGGAGGCTTTGCACTCCCTAAATACAAACCCCCATGATCCAGGTCAAAGAGTAATGGGTCGACAGATAGCAAAGCCACAAGGGACTGTTCTGTTCCTTACACTACGCTTACACACATCCTGGTCAGAGGACTTTCTCCAGCAACTCCTGTCTCTAGGCAAACAAAATCTAGGTAGGAGGACGTAGCTTTCAGAAAAGACATCCTCTCTCAGAAGTATTGGAGAGATGATTGTTCCCCAAAGTTGATCACCACATCACAGGAAAGCTTCAGACTGGCCCCAGTGCAGACCCGTGAGTGAAAATAAGGATTTATAGTGCAGCAGACAGGAGGTAATTACAGTCTGTCTCAATAGTTACCTGGGGACTAACGACCTTGCACAGATGAAATGGTGAGACTATTAGAGCTGATTTTCTGAAAATACTCAGGCAGTCCTCTGACAGCTGGACAGACAGGGATGTTACTAGAATTGCT
This sequence comes from Pachycephala philippinensis, assembly GCA_013397055.1. NCBI lineage: Eukaryota > Metazoa > Chordata > Aves > Passeriformes > Pachycephala > Pachycephala philippinensis. The sequence goes on along the minus strand of VWZT01004306.1, from coordinate 116,563 downwards.
GGTCAGAGCAGTATCTGTCAGCACGCTGCCAGGGAAATATGCTGCAGAAACGGAGTCTGCTGGACATGTTGCTTGCAGGGCCTCCTGGAGAAACTTTGCTTGCAGTGAGCAATTTGTAAGGATGAGAACAAGGAAATTCCTTTTCCTTTCGTTAATGTTAAGCATCTTCCCACTTCCCCACCATTTTTGTGAACTCCATTATCATCTGCTATATAAATGCACAGCCAGGGAAGAGGCATTATTAGAATGGAATTAAAAAAGAGTAAGAAGAGGAGGATTGATGCTAGGAGGCTGCACAAGAAGAAATCTGGTGACATATAGAAGGGGAAATTTCAAGGAACTAGATTTTTTCTGGGGCAGATACTCCCTATGAACATTCAGTGGACAAGAGAAACAAAGCCTGACAAGTTACAGATCTAGATGGAGTTCTTATCACAGACCACAGCCCCCAAGTCTCTTCTCTTACAATGGGGGAATGCCTTTGCAGCAACTTCTTCTCAACTAAAGAATAAGTCTTTTCCCTAAATAGAAATAATATGGAAAACTGATCTCATTTGGGGCCTGAAAAGTCAATACATCGCTGTTACAAATGGGACTAGAAAAGGGATGAGAGCTCTGTGAGGAAATAGCATTAAGATATCAGTACTCATACATTTTTTACAAGATGTCTCTAGTGTACAACTGCAATACACAGTTAAAAAAAGCCGATTATTTTAATAATTCAAAAATGAAAGGACACCACAACCAGAAGCTGCTTAAGTGGTCACATACAAGTGGGTTGTGAAAAAAAAAACCCACAATTTCCCCCCCCTTTATAAATTTCAACAAATTTCCTAGTCCCCTCTGAATGAACATCTCTGTCCTAACTTTCTGAATACCAGCCAAAAGAACTCAGTTTTAGACTCTGCAAAGGATCACAAATTGAAAGAGGCTGCCACTCCTTGGAGAGGCAGGATCAGAATGAAAAATTGTCTTGATAATTGGACAGATAGTCCTAACCAACATGAAATTTGGGAAGTTCAAGTACAAAGTATTACCATCAAAAGGGAAACTCAAGTGCAGAAGCAGAGGAGAGAATGATGAGCTATTCACTGACTGAACAGGCAACTGCACAGCACAGAATGGTCAAGTCATAAACTCAGTGAGTCAATGGTCTGATGCCATTGCAAACAAGATGAATTTCCTTCTAAGATGTATTATCACAAGTGTTATGTGTATATAACACAAGAGCAATGATTTCACTCTTCTGGAATACTGTATCCATTTTGGGGCACCACAGTTAAAGGGAGATGTAGAGAACTGGAAAAGGTCCAAAGGATAGTAACAGGAAGGATCGAGGTATTGAAAATATGGCCCAGGAAGGATAGATGAAGGAAGTAGATTTGTTTAGTCTACAAAAGAGAAATCCAAGGAGAGATGTAATAGCAATCTTCTCACATTTAAAAGGTCAGGAAGATTATGATCAATTGCTCTTCAGATTCCCTAAGAAGAAGAGAAGAAAAATCAGTTTTACTCCAAGCAAAGCAGATTTAAAGAGGTCATTAAGAACGCTTTATGACTATCAGCGTAGTTAAATATTGGAGGGTTTTTTATAAGAAGTCAGACAAACAATGATAAGCATTTTGTAGAAATAATCCTCCTGCCTAAATGCAGAGTGTTGAAGGAGATCTCTGCAGGCCCGTTCCAGCACTACAAGATTATAATGAATCTATGATTTTTTGTATTAACTTTGGCCCTCAGGAAAAACTCAACACCTGTGGCTTCTCCAGCTATAGGGAGGTTAAGTTGACAAGCGATAAAATTCCATCCTTTGTTTCTGAGCACACATCAGATTAGTATGTGTTTAGCAGATGAAAGCTGATAAATACATAATCTACACGCAAATGAATACAAATGCACACTTTCCTCTGTGTCCATAGGAGACCATAGTTTGGCCCTGAATACCAAGCTTCTCAGAGCCATTGGACTCCCCAAGCCATATGCAGAGCAAAAAACTGATTGCAGTACTTTATTACTGAGTTACATTTATATTTCTGCAGCCTGCTTTTTAATTCAGTAATAAGGTTCTTTGTTAAAATTTCTGGATTCAGTTCTGCTCTGGAAGAATGAGCTGACAGGAATTTGAGCGTCTTCAAATGTTCAGACACCGCCTGTCCCTGGAGCATTCCAGTCAATTAACTAGCCCTAGGTATCCAGGTTTCTTGTCCAACCTTGGAGATACTCCAAAGCACTCTACAAAGTTTGTTAGTCTCCACTCGCTCCTGGAGCCTTTATGTATTTATTCTGTCACCATAAAAACTCTGCATCCTTTGGGGAAGAAAGCAATTTCTTTGGGGAAGAAATAAATTCACAGATGAAACTTAATTTAGAGGTGTTACCAATAGTAGGGGAGACAGTGAAAACACAAGTGGATTTAGAGAGATTTTAAAACACACTCTGAAGCATCCTAAGACCCAGACTGGGGAAAAGCAAGCAAGATGCTGTGAAACTGGGAAAATATAGCACATGCTGTTACTAGAGAAAAATCACCAGCATTTTACTCCATACCTGGTGACAGTCAGATAGTTTGGTGCCCCATGCTGAGGAATTGGTCCCTGCACAGCCCAACAACAAGCCGCTTGGATAACTGGGCATCTTGGGCATTCCTATAGCTGAAAATGCTGGTTTGTTCCTCCACCCTGTCATGACCTGTGGGCCTGGCAACACTGCTAAACCCATCCTCATTCCAAGCCTTCATGAGGCAGAAACAGGCACATTTCCTGTATCTCTCAAACCCAAGAAGGGCTTCAAGGCCTGCATGAATTAACAGGCTAAAGCACAGCACCCCTCTGCTGCAGCTGAGGTGGGGAGAGGTGCCCTTGTCTCTACCCCCAGGCCCTGGTGATCAGTTCCCAATTTCATTCAAAACGTGCCTGACCCTTGACTTTGCTTTGTTTTTGCATTAATTGTTCCAGCAGCCTTTTCCAATCCCCCTGCCAAAGGCTTTTCAGTCCTAGTGCTGCCTGGGCTCTGCTCAGGATCCAAACTTGGCATGTTGCAAACACCAAAATCAAACATATTAGCAGGGAATTGGAAAGCTGTCATGATCCTTCCTGGTCCTCTTTCACTGCACCCTGATGTTTGCAGGTGAGACCAAAACGCTGCTCAGAGGAGTGTATCACTGAAGGGAGAGACAGAACAAGACACTTGCAGGGAGCAACTTGATTTGCCATTGCACCCGGACCAAGAAATAGATGCCATCATTATCAGCAAATTGAAAGCAGATCAGGGGCTGAGTGTGGGCTTGAATCATACCAGGAGCCCAATGCTCCTTAGAGGGAGCGGGGTTCTGGGGGAGTTTAGAGAGGGTTTGTCATGATGATAGATGTTGTCCCCAGATATTTATCCTGTACTACTAAGCTGCTCAGCAAATGCACAGAAAGCCTGATAGCCAGCATTCATAAAGCTCTGTCACAGCCACAGGGCCCACACCACCACCAGCAGAGGGGTCTTGTGCCTCCAGGAGGAAAAAGCAGCTAGCCAACCCATCCAAAGCCCTGGTGGTTTCCCATTTCCACGCTATTTGCATGCTGCAGACCGATGTCAGATGGTTTTTCTTGTGGTTCAGAGATGTGGGTCAAAGTCAGGGCTGGTTTAACAAAGGAGTTTGCTGGGGTTTATCAAGGACAAGCAATTCAAAGACACAGGTATTTAAATAGCTGCCTCAAAATCTTGGGATAGATAATGCCTGGGGGCATGACGTTTTTGAATGGAGGATGGGATTCCTCTACCTGCTACAGGGGCTCTGTGATGACAGGGAAGTTGGCAGGGACTCATCCAGCTCCCTCAACAGGGGGGGTTTATAAATTCCCCGCATGGACCATTCACACACCCCTTTTCTACACACAGTTCTCCTTCAGCGCAGGCACTTATTCAGATATTGTTTGACAAACACATAGGTAAGTAAAATAAATTTGAAAGAACATTTTTTTGGCAGAAGATAATGTCTTTTGCAACAATATTAGTAATTGTTGACATAATACTATAAATATACTTTTCTCCAATTATCCTAAAATTCAAAATTGTGGGAAAATACACCAAAAATTTAACTTTTTTCTCCTTGGGAAAATGCTTCTTCAGTGATACACAGAAGAATGTTCCTGGCAGGTGCTGGCTTCACATAATGAGAGGAGGCAAAACAACAGCTCAGGGGAACTCGACTGTTCCTCCCCCGTGAGAGGATAAATGTAAGCTCTGGTGGGGTTACAACAGGCAGTATATAAGGTGTCCAAGACTTTTCAGTACTGCAGGCATCCCACACTTTATTGCCTGTCTGCCCCACCATACTCCCAGCCCACTGGTGCATGGACAGACCCCATCCCTCCCCAGGCTGAACCTTGATGCAGATCATGCAATCTGTTTCCATTCACAGCCAAGGCTTGCTGAGCTGCCAAACTGTCCACTTCCTTGCCAGGTCCATACATTCACATCCCAAAGGGAAGCAGAAGCTGAAGGTTACAATTCCCACAAAACAAAATCCCTGTATTACAGTCGTGTTGAGAGCTGCTTCAAACCATCGTGCCTTAGAGAAGGCAGCCCCTGCCCTGCTCTAGGATGTGTGGGGCTGCTCTGCAAACGATGGGAGCCACAGCCCCTCAGTATCTCCCCCCAGTTGCTCTTGGGGACCTCATATGGCAAACACAGCAGAGCCCGTGCACCAGCACTGTGCCAGCACAGCCCCTTGACGGGAAGGTGGGGTGTGAAGCAGGGCTCCCGTGGCCTTGCTGCAGCAGAAGACACCTTAATGCCTGCAGGAATAACCCCACCCTGGTTTACACAATCCATCACATCCAAGCCTGAACAACTGCACATCTCCATAGCTTGCAGCATCACTGAGCTGTGAGAGGGGGTTACTGCATGGAGTAGGGTACTTAATGCAAGTTAACTGATGTACCTAAGGGCATACAAAGGGCTAGTGACAGTCAGAGGAAATTGCAGAAATCCTGAATTCTGACATTAGGCATCTCACTCTAAAGAAGCTGGGTGCCTAACTGCTTTAGACAGCTCTGGAAACCCAGCTTTCATCTGCAAGAGGGGCAATTGCTTAGGGGAGGGGGGAAAGGCTGATGTCAACCAGGCAGCTCTGAATGTCAGGTGTTCTGGATTCAGTTCCTGACAGTTTGTTTTTCCTTCCCCTGTATGTACTCAAGCACTCTTTAATTTAGCTTGAGTGACGATTCCTGTCTCAGGGATGCTTGGTGAGCAGCCAGCAGCAACCCAGTAATAAAACACCTTTCCATTGCTGATGAGAGAGAGTAAGGGAATTGCGCTGTGAAGCACCCAGCCTGGAGAAAGAATGCAGGTAGCCTGCGATGGATCAAGCCCAGCTTCTTCACTCCTCCCTCCCCCAAAATGGCCTGAACAACAAAGCAGCAAAATCCTCCCTTGCTGATCTTGTTTGACAGCTGTTTTTTACAGTTTTGGTTGGAACAGCACACAGTCATGACCTATGCTTGCAACACTGCCTGTCTACCATCTTTACTCAGCCAGATGGGAAACCAATTGCCATGGGGGACACCCCTCTAGGGTCTGGTAGGCTTACTCAGGAATCAAGTCACACCAGAAAGCAGGTTATTTTCCCTGACATGGTTTTCAGGGCGAGATTCCGTCTCTGTCCAAAGGCAAAGGCCATATGGCCACAACATACCACAGCCTGGAGCTCCTCTGGCTCTGGGCAGCAGAAAGATGACTCTGAGGGCATCAGGACAAAGCCAGAGCACCCCTGGCCCCATGCCAACTGATGGATGATGAGTGGAGGGTACCAGGGACACTCAGCTAGGCCTCATGGTTTGTAAAACAAAATGCTTCAACAGTAGGTTTTACACTTTTCATGTGTAAACTACTGCAAACAGCAACTCTGAAAAGGAGAGGGTTTCATTTTTAACACCCATGAGTCAAAGCATCCTTGATACTGCAACACAGTCTTTCCTGAGCCACTGAATTTCTCATCAAGTCATGTACAAGGAAACTGGGTCAAGGCCAAAGAGACAGGGACTCCCATTTTCACTAAGCATGTTTCTGTTGAGGCTGTGAATTAACACAGGCAGGGCCCTTCTCTGGGCAGGGTCCTGCAGAGCACCACAGCCTCGGGCAGGTTCCTCCAACAGTGTTAAAATACCAACACAAAGGCAGGTTTTACAGGCTGGTCAGACCACAGCTATGAATCCCCAGTGACTGGCTGCATGCACCGCTTTATGGCAGGATACAGGAGGGCAGAGATTTTAGAGGGCTTCTCTGTGCATTTTCCGTAACAATTGTATTCACCCTAAAAACTGCATCTGAGAGGCAATCCCAAATTTCACCTCTGAAATTACTTTCACTAAACATACATTTAGGCACCTGCTTTTTGGTCATTAAAGTATCTACCTGGTAGCTGTACTGCTATATATATACGACTGGGAGAGTGCTCACCATGAACAAAAGAGTTTAAGGGATGAAAAACTCGGGATGATCTTTCAAGAGAAGCTGTGGAAGATACACCTCTTGCTGCCCCATCCCAGTTATTGCTGCCTTGTCAGCAAGCAAAGCTGCTCTTTAGGGATTAGAGGAGCACTCACTCCTTACCCTGGAATATCTGACAGTTTGTGCAGGACAGATATGTTGACCAGAGCGGAGCCACTCTCCCTCTCTTTTAAAAATATTTACATAGTTTACTTTTTTCTCCTTCTTCCTAAACTTACTATTGAAATTGTAAGATTATGTGGAAATTTGGACATGAAAACATTATCCAGAGTTAACTCCAGAACATTTACATCACTGTTCCTTTCACATATGCCTGTCCTATAGAGTCGAAAGCAAGCAGTAGACTCCAAAGGGAGCTCATCCCACAAATAGTAGGATCAGCTCACAAATCGTTGCCTCTGGATCCAGCATCCTCTGATGCAAAGCCATGTCTGATATTTCCAGGAGCACAATCAGACCACAGCGACATTTCCAGCCAAGCAGAAATGAAGTAACTTGGTCTGGTCCTGTTTGGCTTCAGTTAACTGCCAATAAAAAACAAAAATGCAGAGTGGTCACAGGCCTGCTGATAATTTGGGATGTTTCAATTTGTGAAACAAGCTCCACGTTTCTCTCATGACTAGCCATGGAATAACAAACAGGCTGATCTAGTTTCACTGCTGCTTGGATTGTCAGTTTGATTTGTTCTCAGATGTTATAGGTTACACACTGCTTTACAGAGACATTCAGCAAAGCAGAAACACAGAGAGATCCATGAGTTAACAACACAGTCTCATAAGGATTTCAGTCTCTTGGTAGTTGTAAGCTTTTTCTGAAGCTGCAGCATGGTGAGTTTCTCCTGAGCCCTCTCTCTCCTTTTTTTCTTTTTCTTTCTTTCTTTTTTTTATTTTTTTCTGGTGGGGAGTATGTCTGTAATTCCTAATGAATTCAACTCCCTGAAGTTTTGCCCCTTGCTCAAAACATTAACAAGGTCTTGCCCCTCTCTTCAGGCACTTATTTTCACAAAACATGTTGGGACACAGTTACCTTTGAGAACTGTGCCTTTCTGGTAAATTTGGATTAAATTAGTTGCCACAATAAGAACACCGGATGGGTGAGATTGAAAGGGACTCATACATGTACAAATGGATTTATTTTATAACTTTTGCTTCCTTATGAAACCAAAGGAAAAAAAAACAAAAAACAAAAAACAAAACCAAACACAACACAGAAAAGAGTGAAAGTTATGAAAATAAAGATGAGACTACAAACAAATCACAGCCAGCATGAGCAGCCATTTATTCACCATTCAGTGAATAAAGACAGTGCACTTTTTCTCTGTGGCTCAATTGTCTCTTGTGGGATGTTCTAGTCTTTGCAGAACAGACTCAGCTTTACTTCATTGTTTGACATTATTTTTATTGCTAACCTGGATGGCCCTGGAAAGAAAAGGATTTAAATTACAAAANAAATTCAGCCATTAAGAATTAAAAAAAAAAAAAAAAAAAAAAGAAAAAAAATGGTTTGCAGACTCAACTAGCTTTGTGAACCCATAAAACAGTTTGCAAGGTTCATAAAACCTCAAAAGCCAGAAAATCCTCCACCCTGATTTCCTTCATCCTTCAGCCCCAGTCTCACTTCACTCATTGCAGGATGTTATAAGCTCCCTCCTCTAACAGATTGTAACTTTTACACTCAGAGCTGATTACATTGCCTTCACTCTTTGTTGACATCTCCCTGCTGGAGTGGAGCCTGCATCTGGGCAGAATCCCCCAGGTAATGAACCTGACCCTCCTGCTGCTGGTCAACTGTGAATGAGAGCTGATGGGGTTACTTGGCTTTGCTCTGATGCCAAACAATTGTTTGCACAACAGCATATAAGTCCCTAATGCATTATTCTCTATTTTTCTTTTCCATTCTGCTGAATGAAGAGAAATCCTATTCAGCTCCTGGGCCAGGGGAGTGCATCCTCTTTGCAGCACCCCCAACTGGGTACCAAGTGATTTGGGGAGAACAGGAAATCATTATATTTTAATCCAATCAGCAAGCCTGATGCAGCCTTTACCTCCTAAGGCCCACATTTTATGTTCCAGTAAAGCCCTGAAAAAGGAATATCTTCAGAGGGAAATAATTTACACTGAAATGCAGCCTGTGAGATTATTCCCTGAGCTCCTGGCAGATCCTGTGACCCAGGTCCGTGTGTCCCATAGCCTGTGTGGCCAGCAGTTGTCAGTTCAGGCTGCTGCCAAACCCTAAGCAGGCAGTTTCAAGCCTCTTATAGGAAACACAGAGGAGCCCCTGCAGTGAAAATGCCCTGGTGGTTTTTTCTGCCTGACACCACTACAAAGGCAGATATCCACAGGCTGTACAGAGCAGAGGTTCTGGACACACAGTGATTAAATGAAGCCTCCATTGCATTTTCAGAGGCCCATGCTCACAGCCCTCCTGATGTGCTCCTGAAATGGATTCACTGATGGTATCTAAGGTTTGCTTTATCCTTGATATAAACCTGCATGGTGCCAGTACAGGGAGATAGCAGATGATGTCTGTAGAAAGGACCCACCTGCAGATGGGGCTTTGTGAAAGCTCAGCAGCAGGCAAAGGCATCCCCACTTGATCTGGTGCCTCTTGGGCCATCAAAACAAGCACAGCGACTACTTTCTCAACTGGTCCAGGGCAGCTCTCCCACAGTGCTTTGCAGTGAAAAAAGAGGCAGGATATGTTTCCATCCTTACTCCTTCAAGAGCACTGCTGGATACAGAACACCAAGTTTGATACTGTCTATGGCAAAGGCTGCAAACAGTCGCCTTGTCCACACCATCAGTGTTTGCTGCAGCTGGGGACTGGGACACCTGGTCACCTTTGAGCAATGTTCATGCATGTGAGTAGCAGATATGTTAGAAACAGAGCCCTGAGCTCAGCTTCTGCTCATGAGGGCAATTCAGATAGACAGGGAAATTCAAACACTCCCACCTCAGCCCTACACACTGACAGCCCTGTGACATTCCAGGAGCTGCAGATGAAGCCTATAAGGTAATGCTATAGGGGAACAACCAGAAGAGAAGCTGACTCACCAATGAGAAAGTCCGGCCCAGACTGAGAATACCAAAGGAAAAACAATGAAAAGGAGAATAAAATAACTCACAACTAATGCCAGTAAAAATGAACTGGTGACCTGCCTCCCTTGAACACAGGCAGAACTGCAAACTTCCTCTAACTATCTAAACAAAATAAAATCAACCCCATGTTACTTTTATTAAATTAAGAAAAATGCACACATTGGTCTGAAGCAGGCAGCAGCAAAAGAGCTTTAGCTTGAACAGCAAAGTGTTGGCAAAGATAGCAGCAGCTCAGAAATGGCTGTCAGAGCTGGAGCTGTGCTCCAGTTTGTAGGCAGTGCTGCTGGGCCCCCACTGCCACCCACAGCATGGCACACTCTCTGCCAGCCTGCCCAGGGGCAATCACAGCAGCCCAGGGGCAATCACAGCAGCCCAGGGGCAATCGCTGCTTGCCTGGGACAGCAGCTGAGGGAACCCACACTGTGACCATCACACACACAGAGCAGGTACTCACTGGGGGCAACAGCTTGAGGCACAGAGCTTGAGCTTCTCCACACAGCAAAAAGCTACCGAGACCTTTTCTGAAAGAAATCTTTACGTAAGTGCTATGTAGCTATTGTTAAGAACATTATGGAAATGCTAAATAAATCAACTACTTAAGAGTAAACACTTGCTAATCAGTCTTGATGAACAGAAGCATAGTTTTAATTTGGGTTTAGTTGCAGTATTAGTCATTTACGGAACATAAAATCTAGTATTAATGGTGGCGTTTCCTTTCCCCATAAAGCACATTCATTTTTTCTCAAAACACAAACATATGCTTCTAAAGTCTCCTGAAGAAGATCCAGGATCCTTCATGCACAGCAGCTCCCATTGTGCAAGAAACACTGAGCTGTTTGCAACATGGTACTAATCACAATCACTGCCAGCAGTCACAGACCTTTATCTAAACAGGGAATTTTAACTCACTGAAACAAGTGAGTTACTTATGGGAAAGGAACCTCCCATTTTGCAACCACCACATCTAAATAGGCAGACAGGCTCTTTCTGCAAACCAATATGGATAAGTGGCTGCAATTTTCCTAAGTCGCCTTTAAAACATGGGCTTTATTTTCAGTTCAGCCAGAAATGACCTTGTGTGACTTCAGTTCTAGCCTCTCCTCCTCAGTCTGCAAATTATTACTCTGTAATGGGCAGAAAGGCCTCACTCATATTACTGTGTGCTGCAGCCAAGGTGCTATTTCTTGGAAAGACGGCGGCTGCTGAGTCCAGGGCTGGAGTCAGAGCACTCGGTGAGCTACATTCATTACATAGCAAGAACAACTGAGAAAAAATAAACACTTCTCAAGTCTATGACTAACTGAAGCTGTAAATTTCAAACACTTATTAGAGAGTCATAGCTTAGCAAAACAACACGGGATGTGTTACATATCAGAGGGTAACCTTTAAAGAAGGAGTTGTGCTCTGGGGAAAGCTTTAAAACAGAGCAGGATGAAGTTTATGTGTCTTTTTTCATGTGGTTCTTATAATTAACCAAACTGTCACAGAAAATCATCCTAGAAGCCTGGATTCAATCCAGCCTTCTCTAACACACATCCCACCATCCTCTCCACTACTGAAATATCCATACTGTATTCGTTAAATCATTAGGACTAGTGAACAATTTTTCAATATAGTTTTTCTCCAGTCCCTCTGTTTACAAATTTCCTCTAGGCAGATTGTGGGGATTTATCCCTCTTTTCATTTAATAGAGCCAAATACAGCTTTTCCCAAGGGACCAGAGCACCAGGTGCTTCGCAAACTGTGTCTTAACACGTTTACCCAGCGTGCACAACTTACTGCTTAGTCTCTGTGCCTGGTCATTCAGGGCACATGACATGATTTCTGATCATGACTACGTAACCTTACTTGACTTAAATACGTTACCTTTGTTTCAAAGTTAAACAGCAAAAAAATTCTCTTTCTTATATACATGCATGTTGACCATGGGCTCAAAATTCACTCTCCATCAACAATGAGCAAGAACCTGCAAAACAGCAAAAAGGAAAAGCTGCACAAAGAGACCAGACAGTAACTTAGCTTCTCATTCAACAAACTGTTTACAAACAAGTTTCAACTTCACAACCACTTCTCTATACAATCATAAAGTGCAGCCACAGGGGCCTTGCAGTTAGATTTTGTCCAAGATATTTGAATGTTCAGACCAGGATCTTGGCTTATTTCATCATGAAGGCCCACATAAAGGAAACTTACACACTGTGGGGAGGATGAGGACAATCCTTAGTCTGAGAAAGTTTAGCTCTGTGTATTGGGGATGGGCCATTGTTCACTGAAGGTCACAGTTCATCGTGTCCAAAATGCTCTCAGACATCTCTATTACAAGAGCAGCTGGGTTGAAAACATACATCAAGAGAAATATGTTGCACACATTTTATCCTCCATATTCTCTCTCTGTCTCCATAGGTTTTCTCAGACTCAATCAGTGAGAAAATCTGGCTGGTTGAGGAAATATGTAAACACATGTGTTAAGCCATGCAAATATCTGGAAAATGTCTGTTCAGTATAAGAAAGAGTTAACTATGGAAAGACTCAGCCAGTGACTGTAATATTTACAGCAAGAGAACAATCTAATTTTATCATTCTTTGCCATCTTGATACATATAATCTTAAAAGAGATCTAATGGAGCACCAAAGTATTTGTAACTTTTTATCTATCTGTGGTGTACCTGAGCTGTATGAATATAAATAACAGACTTGTGTTGGTTACAAAATAGTCACTGCTTATCATGCTCACCAAGGTGCAGAAGACAGCTGTCTTTCGAGGTCTAGTTGTAGAGTGCAACAGTGGAAACACAAGATTGGAAAGGTTCACCTTGTTCATGAGCCAGGTTATTGCTTTGTATACTCTGACAGGGCTATTTATTTTGATTATACAGAGTGGTTTGAAAGAACAGCTCACATCCATGCTCTCATTCTTAGTTTTGTTTTTGATTCACATTGGCTGTTGTAGATGCTCAGTCTGTTCTCCAGGTATTCACATGGAAGTGACTGAGACATGCCAAATTTACCAGCAGCTTCTCATTAGTGGCCCTTCCTTGATTATGACATCTGGTGAGGTCGATGACAATAACAGAAGAAAAATGTGAAGTTCAGTCATTTGGAAATGACTTAAGTGGAGGCCATTTTGCACAGTATGATGTTGAAATGTTAGGAATGATTGAGGTCAGATTTATAGCTCAAGCAGTTTTACATCTGTATTTCATTTGTGAGTAACCAATACAAAAAAACACCTTTGAAACATTTTAATCATTTCCCAACTGACCACAAGCTCCAAATATTCTGTCAGCAATATAACCTAGACCATAGAATCATTCTCGTTGAAAGGAATTTCCAGAGTATCATTATATGGCTAGTCTGACAAGCCTGTCCCACTCAAGGCAGTCAGTATCTTACTTTTGTCTCTGCAGAATGATTTTCAACTGCTGGTCTGTAGGAGAGATTCCTGTAATACTCATGTATATGACAAGGAGACCATCCACAAACTTTTAGCTATGAGGAAAGGGCAGCTCATATTTACCTTTCTTCAGTAATGGCCATCCTGCAGATTGTCCTGCTAAAGCAGCTTCTCCCCACAGCTCAGCATGACAGTCATGCAGAAACAGGGTAAGTTATGTGAATTTGGTGACTAGGCTGTTACCAAATTAACTACTTTTCACAGTTATGCAAAACTCCTTTCATTTCCAATGATGATTTTGGAGTGCTAGATAGTTGATTAACATGTCTGATCAAGTTATGGCACACAGTGAGAACAAACTGAGCTTAAACTGTACTTAATGCTACTCAAATATTCTCCTTACATAGCACAGATCCAAAACCTCAGTCAAAATTATTCCCTATAACACACTTGATTAACACTGCCACACACAATCAACAATGGCCCAAGGAGCTCGGGCTAACAAAATAAATTATCCATTTTATGAAGCCAGTCAGTGTACCAAACATGGGCATGCATTGCTTTGAAATGGAAGTTAAGTTCCCAGTTCAGTGCCTAATCACTTTCTTGAGTGCTCACCCACAAGACAAAGATGCACTTAAATGTCCCCCATGTCCCTAGAAGGGCAAAAATAACAGTTCTTTCCTGACAAGGCAGCTCTTCTGCTTGCACACCATGTAAGGCAAGGTGATAAGACAAAATTCCCATCCAAGACACAGCAGATAAATAAATGGAGTAGGAACATTTTTAAAGCAGCCTTGGAATCATTGCCAGTAACAAAGGGGGGTTTTCATTATTTTTGCATGCATTTGAAGTCCATGGTTGGGTCATAAACCAAGATGCTCTGATTAACTTCAAAATTCCTATTTGCTAGTGTTATCACCTTTGAGCTAGCAATCATCTTTGTTACTTGTCTCCCAGATCCTTCTACAGGCTTGTGGGAAAACATGACAGGGTTTGATGGAAAGTTGACAGGATTTTCTGATGAGTTGCTGTACTCCCAGAACCATCCTCCCTGACAAGGCTCAATGCTTCATTTGCAAGAAGCAAATTGAAAAAGAAGAGAGTTTCCAACTATTTGCCCTTCTCACTGCCCTTTTTCTCTCCTATAGGCAGGAAGGCAGAATCCAGTGACTGAGGTGATGGAAATTCAACTGACCAGGGAAGGGGGGTTCTTTGAACAGATGCCTGTTCCTTTTCAAGTAGATGTGTTAGTCTCTGATATATGACATGCATATAATAACGTAGAAGTTCTTCCTGTATTTACTTCTAAACCAGAGTTCCCCTCTTCTCTGAAAGATTTACTGTCTCGTTTTGGCCCTATGGCCACAAGGATTCACTTTCCCTGTGTACTGCCTGATGGGAGCCACACAGTTTTTTCTTGAGACCCCTTGAGCACAAGGAAGCCTGTCCTGGCTCACCAACTACCTCCTCCACTCCATCGAGACAGACACCTCTATCTGTTGCTTGAGCACATCGTGGTTTGTCTGCACCTTTCCTTGCTGACGTTGCCACAATCTACCCAGGCATCTTTGGGCGCCAGAAGGGAATAATGAGCTACACAGCACCCCCAAAACAAGATTTAAAGATGTGACATTGTATACTTCAACAGACATGGAAAGGGATTTTACCTCACACATTATGAAGGACATGAAACATGGACCCCTGACTTGGCAGTGATGAGACCTGAATTTTCCAGTAAAGTAAATTTTATCCAAATAAAAGAAGTAGAAAATAATAATCAATTGCCAATAACACAAACTGGCCCCCTCTTCATTGCATCAGGGCTGAAGGGATCTCCTCTCACCTGAAGCATGCAAAGAAAAACAAATTCAGTCTCTAAAAACAAGCTTCCTGTACCTCAAAGATCTTGTGAGCTAATGAAGTTTGCAAGGCACTTGGAAGGTAAGTGGCACTCCTACAACAACAGAAATGCCTGTCTGAATCACAAGCTGCAGTTGCGCACACTGAATGCCACGGGGCTGAACTGTGG
Source organism: Pachycephala philippinensis (assembly GCA_013397055.1). Lineage (NCBI taxonomy): Eukaryota > Metazoa > Chordata > Aves > Passeriformes > Pachycephala > Pachycephala philippinensis. Next base: position 101,538 of record VWZT01004306.1, on the reverse strand, counting down.
GCAGAATAGCTGACCAGGAGCCTCATCTGGTTTTACCAGACCGAGGCCATTCCCTGAGTTTAATGCCTCCCTGTCGTTCTCATGGATCTTTCTGGGGCAGGCACCAAGCCTGAAGATAAATTCTCACATCTGTACCTATGACAGACTGTCTGACCAGCAAAACCTGGTATGCAGAGCTGGTCCTGCAGGAGCTGAGCATCTTAGCATCTGAGGGAACCCGCATAGCTGAGCTCCAGCCCCAAATATCCTACTGGACTGATTCACATTTCATTTCTTTTATCTCCCAATGATATTTTTATTATTCAGGACTATTTGAGCTGGAGATCTCTTCCTGATTAGTCCATGATCCAGTAAACCACATAGACCTACTCAAAGTTAAACTTTAAGGCAGACCCCTGAAGTTAATCAGTGGTCTCATATGCTCAAAATCAGAATAAAAGTGTTTTGCTGAAGCAAATATATTACAGAGAAAGCAACTGCCTGCAGTTAAGTCCCCAGAAAAACACTAATTGTTGGCAAACAGCAACTATTAGCAAACATGAAAAATGATAATGTCAAGATACACAATGTAATTATCTGTACACAAAACTGCAATATGAACCCTGTATAGCTATGAATAAAGGCTTTGTTTGTTAAACTGGCCATTTCTCAACACTTGGATGAATGTGAACAAGTTCAAACATAAATCAAAGATACAAGCCAGGACACCTCAACACTGGTGATACGTCTTCAAGAGTCTGGACTGGACAACACCTTTCAAATAAAATACATATCCATAATAGATACTGTTTATTTTCCTCTACTTCCCTGTTGGCAAAGATACCTACTGAACAATTTATTTTTCACTGCTTGCAAATTTTCTGGCTGCCCCTTCTGATTGTAAACATCGGTTGAAGAATATTTATTTGTTTAGAAGTATACTCTTGGGAAGAATGATAAAAGCTATTCTTCAAAATCCTGAAGCATAGGCCAAATTTGAGAAGAAATTACTTTGGCATTGTCAAATCTTGTGATTTTTATTCTACCTCTTCTTCATGCAAGACTTTTTATCCAGAGCAAGTGCTAAGAAAAGGAAGTGGGAATCCTGGATTTTGATTTTAGTCTCACTATTCACTGAAATAAAACCTAATAAAGTACCCAAGCAGCTCCTACCCCACTAGGCAGCCACAGCACAGGAGCAGCCTTGCACCAAGGACACTCCAGAGGGCAAGATGAGATGGGTTTGCATCAGTGCAAACTGGGACCATGGTGCTGCTGTGGACATGGCTGTGGGCACTGAACACCAGGCTGAGTGCTGATCACATGAGAGAGAACCAACTTTAGTTCCATGTTTTCAGCCACTGTTAAATTATAAAAAGCTAGAAAATTTGTCCCAGACAAATTTGCCCAAAATTCAAATGAGAAATAAAAATAAAGCAACTACAGCCTTTTTATTTCCTCTGTAATTATTTTTAAAGAGAAAACTGGGATGGCTGATTCATTTTAGCAAAGGTGCGAGGTTAACCATGTTCCTTTCTCTTTGCAAATGCTCATATTAGTCAGGAGCAAAGCAGATTTATTCCTCATCTTCCTTATGAATTTTTAGTTGTAATACACACCAGCTTTGCAACTAAGTATTCTTTGATTTAACAAAATCTGAGTTGTATAAACGTGTCAGTGAAACACTTGCAATGCTTCTGACAAAAGAAGCAGTGAGCAAGGCAGAGGGGATTATTCCTTCCTGTCAGTTTTGTTGTGGAGTGGTTGCGGTGGAAGAGAAGTCACTATCCTGTTACAATTTTAACTCTTTTTCCCACCAGAGGTCCTGAGTTTTGAGTCCTTTCCCTCGCAGTGGATGATTTCTGCCTGACGTTTATCCTGTGTGGTCTCCTGCCAAATTCTTTTCTAGCGGAAGTTCGTGGCCCATCAGACAAGGCATTCAAATCACTCACATTCGGAAAAGCCATCCTTGCTTTCCCTGGGAATGCACAGCTTACAAATATCTTGTCTTAAAAGGTTCACATTTTTCATTTGCTTGCCCTCATACAGAACTCTCAGGAAAAATAGTGTGTAAATTTGCAGTGTGATTGCGCAGTTGTTTGCTGCAAGGTTTTCTTAGCTACTGAAAACTCTGAACTTCTCTGTGTTCTCTATAGACACGAGAAAACCCAAGATAAATTAATCCTCTTCTTTGGAAAGCTCTACCAGGACCTTTCCAATTGCATGGAGTGGGAGCTCAACCTGCTGTGGGAGCAGAGTAGCGCGTTCCCCAAGCACCTTGGACAATCCCAAGCAGAAATGATCCTGTCTGGGAAAGAGGGAGGAACCAACCCCTTCTTACTTCACTTGAGCTGTGTTCACAGCCAGCTCTTCATGACAGGAGGGTAAAAGTGGAATGCCCCATGCAGTAATGTTGCCCTCAACCACAGTCATGCTGTATTTCACGCTGCAAGCCCAGACAAGAGGAGCAGCAGTGGCTGCCTGATACTCTGATTAGCAAATCAGTCTTCCTGCTGAGCTGAGGAGCAAGCTGTTGATTGCCAGGCTTTGGTGATTTCCAGATGGCTTGACAGGAGCTGGAGGAAGACAATTAACAGGTAATTGCAAATAGTTTATCAGGGAAACTATTTCCATCAATGGACAAAACAGTTTGCCATCAGGCTCCTCAAGTTCACTGGACAGAAATAACATCCATAATTCTGGGTTTGCCATTTCTTGAGTGATTTACTCTTGGTCACTTTGTCCCTATGTTCACCCAGATAGTTTGGCTTGCTGCAGCCCAGCTGAAGAGGAAAAATGTCTGGAAGAGTCAATGTGCAGAGAGCATCAGCTGTGTCTGCCAGCTCCCCAGTATCCTCCTCATATGCTTCATCACACAGCACTTATGTACCCAGCCCCACTTGAGCTAAAATGATCAAGAAGAGCCAAAACCACCCTTAAAACAGCAGAGAAAAGCATCCAGTATAGTCAGCATTAAAATACAAGTCACAGACTATTGCTTCACAAAACATGAGCACACAGGAAAGGTAAAACTCATTTAACAGCTCCTCACAATTTTCTTCCCCCTTGATGGCTCAGCATGGGCTCCTAAGCCCTGCTGTCTGCACAATGCTATTACTTTCACCTCCTTCAATGTATCCTGCTCACCACTCCTCAGTCTCAGTGCCCCACAAACATGACATCTAACAAGCTGCTGTGAAGGTAGGGCAGCATTACCCCCAGTTTACAGAAAAAGCAGCAAGACACAGAGCTAAAGACCACAAGCAGCCACGCTGAGAAATCAAGCACCAAGTTCTACCTGGTTTTAGGTACCCACACGAAGTGGGGTCAGCATTGCTCCTTCACACTCCCCCCAGAATAACGCTAATGACACACATCTACCTGCCTGCCAGGGCCATGCCATCTTGAGTGAAGGCTGATGTTTGAGGACATGATTTGCACAGCCTTTACGCTGTGTTCCTAGGTTTTAACCAGCATTCACCATTTAGCCACACTGATCTTGTGTGCACAGCATCTTCTCAACTCTGCATATCCCCTCTAGACAGCCCCAAATCACCATGCAACCTTCCTCTTGTACATTCAACACACAAGACTGTGATAGTGATTAACCTGCCTCATATGCAATCAATTACCCAACTTTACAGGCAAGTCCTCAAGACTCCACATTTCATTTTGTCTCCACAAGGTCATCCATCATGATAAAAGTGCCTGTCTTCAGCACTGGCAAATTCCTCTTGGGACGGGTAACTACCCTAGAGGTACAGACTGTTTGTACAGCTCTCATAGGCATGTATAAAGCAAAGAGGAGGAATCAGAAAAAGAAAGGCCAGAGAAGGTATAGTTGTATGAATATGACCAAAGGAAAGTTAATGGAGATTGATAGGAAGAAATGGCTCCTAGATGAAGTAGGAGCCCAGGAAAAAGTGACAGATTTCCCATTACTTGAGACCATTAAAGGTAGCTTGGACAGAGTTTGGGAAGGCATAACAGCCCTGAGTTTTTGCATACATCATATGCCAAACAACTACTGCAGAACTGGCTTGCTGCTACAGCATTTATTTTCTGCATTATTGTTTTGCAGATATTTCAGCTGCATAGAGGAGCTGTGTTTTACTCACTTAGTCTTGTTAGGTGGAAAGCAGTAGCCTACTCACAGCTGATCCTCAAATTCAGATAGGTCTCTCCCACTCCCTGCTGGCAGGTCTGCAAACATTGTTACAAAGCTCTTCTGCCTCCTTCTTCCTAGGCAAAGCATAAGGTACAATGTTAAAGTGATCCTCCATATAAACATCACTGCATTCCTCAGCACAAAGTTCACTGAGCCTTTTGGCGTAAATTGCATTTTATTTCAACCAGGAAAGCATCAGAACTACAGGAACCAAAATAAAACATGCTAAACCAATCATCATATTTATGTCCTCGTGATCCTGATATTCTAATTGCTCAAATCAGAAATTTAGCCAAACCTGTAACAGCCTCCTTTTGTCCTTTAGGATGCCTTTGCAAGGGAGGAAGGTGACCATGTGCTGAAACACAGATTGTCCCAAAAGGTTGTGGAGTCTCCCTCACTGGAGATATTCAAGAACTACCTGGACATAGTCCTGTGCCATGTGCTCTAGGATGATCCTGCTTGAGAGGAAAGCTGGACCAGATGACCTACTGTGGTCCCTTTCAACCTGACCCATTCTGTGACTTAGAGGTCAGTGGAGCTGGTACTTTTCATATTACAGGACTGAAATACAGCCAGGACAAATATTCCCATCCTGAAGCCGGTGTCAAGGTGTACTGACACAACCAGTGCATGCTGCTCTGCAGAGCTGTGCAGATGTCACAGCAGTCTTGAAGGAACACCCGATTTCCACAGACACCATGAGGAATCTTCTTCCTCTTGCCGTGAGAGCTCAAAGAAGTTTTTGCAATGACCTTTTCCTTCTGCTTCATGGGAATGTTTTGGATGGTCAGTTAAGAGGGGGAGCCAACTCCCTTGAAACCAGCCACAAGCTCACCACCCTCTTACACCCCAGTGAACCCCTCCTTTGATAGCAGCTTTAGCTGTGTTGTCCTGGAGGAGCCAGCACCACCAGCAGAGATGAGAGACAGTGGTTCCTCGGAGTCTGCTCTGTATCACTTGAGAACAGATTGTTCCAATATGTTGTGCTGGTTTTATGAGACAGACAAGTGTCCATTGGGACATAAGGTGTAATTATAGTGTAATTTCAATTAAGAGTCAAACTGTGGTCCAATAAGGTAAAAAGGTCAGTGCTATATCTAGCAATACAGCTGGATGGTGGTTTTGCACTTGGCTACAAAATGAAGGGAAATCCTAACTGGGCCAAAAATAGCCCTGTCTTCAGCCATGATTTGCTGCCAAGCATCAATCCCAGAGCAAATTCTGAAAGGATATTTGCTGGGATTTACAGTTTAAGCAATGCATTATGCACTCCTTTGTTTTAGGAGATTTAGGCTGCAACTTCCCCTCTTTCCAGAAAGCTTTTCTTTTTCCCCTCTCCTTCCCAAGCTTTAATTACAAAAGAACTAGCTGAAGAGATCCTCCTTTATAGTGAGTGTCTCATCTGTCAAGTTTTACATTATATCAAAAAAGGAAACCAGCACATTGTCCTGCTGTAGCTTAAACAAGGATTTAAGCAGCAAACACAGAAAACAGACTTACCAATTAATCATCAACAGTGGGAAATTGTCTCAGAGCACCTCCTAGGGGATGAAGTCTGAGAAAACATCTGGCAGGGAATTTGATGAAGCACTAACTAGGACAACAAATAAGCTGTGGTCCCATTCAAAAGGCAATACAAAGGCAACATAACTTGTTCAAGCTCTAAAATTCCCTCAAACATTCAATACACTCAAAGGTGTATTGAATCAAAAGTGCTTAAAATCAGAAGTCAAAAGCTGGACCAAAGTGTCATGCAAGAGTATACTAAGCAAGAGGCTGAATAGGAAACCAGCTAAAAAACGAGGAGGAAAGCAGAGGTCAGTAAATTCCCATGGTGGCTGGAACCAGTACTGTAGGTGGGTCAGCCCTGGCACTACAACTGTTTATTAGGGCTTATACAAGTGGCTTAGGCCGTACACAAAGCACAATATCTTTACAAGAATTCAAAGAAATGTTATACAGGAAAATTATTTTTCTTCAAATACATCTTATCCTGGAAGTAAATTTTTGGAAAAAAATTGTGTGGCTGCTTTTTTGCAGTCATAGATACACAGGCAAATGACAACAGATTACAGATTTAATGAAATCCTTGGTGTGGCTTTTCACATTGGGTCTGCAAATGTTCACACGTGTCCATGAATGCTGCTAATCACAAGGACTGGAGACAGCAACAAGCCCTCCATCTGAGTCCCCTTTGAAAATACCTCTGCCATCAGCAGGAATACTATATATGCTATTAAGATTTTGGCAGCTACAAATGGAAACCTGGTTTTAAAGATGGACCAGCTACAATGTCAGACATGCTCGTGTCAGCCAACCATGAAGTGTCATCCAATTTTAAGTACAAACAGCCTTCTAGTACTGTGTACAAGGACATCCAGGGGAGCAGCATCTCTATAGCTTGATTCAGAAATAGAGGACACAGCCTGGGGAAGGAAAGGCTGAGTCAGTCATGAGAGCAATGAATTTTACATCAGACTGGAACAGAAGATCCATTCCAAATAAGAGAGACATCATAGAAATAACTGATCTTTATCTGATGTCCACTAAAATAAAAGATTTGTCTGGGGCAGGTAAAAAAACTCAATGTTTGGGCACAGAGGACTATGCCAACAAGATCCAAGCAGAGATAAAATGGATCTGGAAGATAACATGGAAAGCAAAATGCAAGGCTCTGAACTTCTCACTCACAGATATCACGGAAAAGAAGAAAATAAGAAAATTAAAAAAACAATTGTCATGTTATTACCTAAGTAACAATATCTGACCTGACAGCAAATTATGGGTAAAATCAAACTAATCTGCTCCTTCTGGAATAGGCAACATTTTCACACTCTTCAATAATGCTGGTGAAAAAACTGAATAGCTCAGATATGCCTCTTGTCCAGAGATAACTTTCTACCAAGAAACATTTGGCAAAGTGGACAATGCCTCCATATCAGAGCATTCTCATTTATCTAGGTTTCTTATGAAAAGAAGGTTTCTTATTTATCTAGGCTTTCCAGAAAGTTGTCAAAAGCCATTGTAATCTGAGCAGAAATGAATTTATTTCATCTTGCTCACACTCGTGAGAATTGCCATCAACTTCAGCAGGAAAGATTTGCACCAAAAAAAAAAAAAGGGAAATCAGTGGGAGAACTTCCTCATGGTTTTGAATATACTAACAGTGTGTCTCCCAAATATGCTCAGGTGCAGTTGATAACAAATGCAGTGGTAGATCCATCATTTTGTTGATAAATGTTTTAAACTATATTAAATCCATGGGCAATCCCATTATAGTAGAGAAAGTTATCTTTAAAACTGCTCATGAGTTCACCTTTGTGGGAAACACCTTTTATTAGCACTGGAAATACACCAATTTTATGTTTGGCGAGGCAAAGGCAAGCACTGGTTTCTGGAGCATCATGCCAATATGGAAGTGCAACCTTATTAGTGTCAGCAACAAGACAGAAATCTGTAGCAGCAATGCAAAAGCAATACTCTACCCAGATCTCAGTTACAGTGCCTGAGCCAGAAATGTGGACAGAATAAAGAATTAAAAAATTTGGGAGTGTGCATGACTGCCCACAGCTGCACAAAACATGCAGGAGAAAGCTGCCTTGCTCCAAGGCTGCTGGACAAAAAGGCTTCTCACTTGAGATCTGTGTCAGTGCTCCCTAAGCCAAAAGGAAGACAAGCTGGTCCACAGGGGCCCAGAGCAGAAATGATTGAGATAGAACCTTTATACACACTAACAACTTGAAGAAATTAAGAGAAGAGCCCAGGAAAGACTTGGCTGGCAGTTCTCAGTCTTCTGCACCTGACAATGCGAGCTGCCAATTCATTTGGATATCCTGCCATTTCCAGTTTGATGTGACATGGGAAACAAAACTTCTTGTCCTGACTGCTGTGTGAACCCAGCATTTAAATCCCAAAGGAAGAGGCTTCATTAAAGATGTTAGATCCCAACACAAGACACATACCAAACAACACCCCAAGCTCTGGCTAATTAACCTTTTATCTCCTAAGCTCTCTGCCCTTTTGCTGGAATCACACCATGGAAACACCACTCTTGCTCCTGCACCTGGTTTTCCATCCTTCCCTGTGATCCCAGTGCCTTTGGCTCAGTCTGAATTCCCCATCTCCTCCAGGCCAGCACCTTGCAGTCAGCATTCCTGCAGCCTGACAGCCAGATGTGGAGCTCAGCCTCAGCACCACTCTTTCTTTTTTACTCAGACTAAAGAGCTGCATCAGCAACTGACGTCTTTTTGGTTATACCTTTTTTCTAAATCATTTTACTTGCACACATGTGATAACTAAAAAGTGCTCACAACTGCTGGAAAAAGCAGGCAGAGTCTCCAGCTTGCCCATGGATGCAACAGAAGAGTCAGGACTCAATTTCTCACTAGGAATACCTCCAGATCACACTGGACACAAGAATCAGTCCAGGAAGCCAAGCTGCTATACACAAACTATCTGTCAACACCCAGAACTGATCCTGCCCAGGATCTAAATAACCCAGACCCACAGCGTTGTTCTGCTGAATCTCAGAACTCTGCCAACATTTCTTGGACTGCCCATCTCCAGCTATCAGTATATTGAGACCCATATTCTCTCTACTCACAATTTAAAGGCAGAAGCTGGGAATGAAGGTGTTACCCATGTCTAAAACCCTCCCTGCACAGGAGATGTCAGAACAAGCAGCAGCCCACTGCCATTCCCAACACTCACATGAAAAAGATCATTGATCAGGAGGAGAGTTTGTTGCTCCCAACAACTCCCTAATGTGCCTGATGCAGACATGGCAGCAGAGCACCCCAGGTAGGCTGGGGCCTGTGGGACAACAGCAACCTGAGAATACAATGCAGGAAATAAACTAACACCCGAAGCAAGGAATACATATGCATTTTAAATCAAAAGGTCCTATAATGCCTGCCTGGAACACTTGGGAAAACTGGACAAGTGTAACAACCATGGAAATATTTTCCTTCTTCCGAGCAGTGAGAGATTAGTTAGGTCCTGGGCACATCAGTTACACAGGGTCAGCTTAGAATCTGTTTCTACAGCACAAGGAGTGCACGTCCTGGATTTGGATTGTACCTTTAATTTGTACAGCCTTCCTTAGGGCTTCAGAGCTCTTCAATACTAAACATAACAAAAATAAATTAGATAAAAGATAACAGAGCAGAAGCCCTAACAACAGAAAAAAAATAGACAGCAATATACCCAGTACTTCCAGTCTGGTTACAAACTGCAGTGAACAGCAAACTTTCCAAATTCTTTTGAAATATTTGAGTGCTGCAGGGATAGCATGATGGATTTAGATTCAAGACACTGAAGAACTATCCAACAAAACTAAGCCTTTGATTTGCACTCAAGTAAATCTTCCTCTGGATTAATCTGCCCAGCTCTGAGATAACATGTAGATTTTTTCTTTTTCTTACACAGCCTAATATAAACAAATCCCTCACATGCAGTGAATGGTGGGGCAGCAAAAAGAAAAGCAGTTTGTACTTTCCAAGAAACGGAAAAACACTTTGTCATTCACTCCACAGTTTGGCTTTCAGAAGTGCTGCCAGGGCACTGAGTGTTTGATATAATCAGTCTGCTATCAAGAGCTTCATTTAAGCACAGGGAGCTGCCTGCATCTCTGGGTGATTCCCAAAACAACAGGGGTCTGGGTAACATCACCTCACCCACTCCTGCTCTCCCTCTGCTAAGCATGACAGAGCAACTGAGCTCCAGCCCGAAGAAGCTGGTGGGTACTCACACAACTGCATAAACTGGCATTACTGGTCCCCAGCGGATACAAGGCTGTGAAGGCAGGCTGGCAATTTTTCAGCAGTAAATGAAATCAGCCTTTACAACTGGTCATCACTTACTCTTTTACCTTCTTCTCCCATAAGCAGCAGCCTGATGTTCCACTGCTTGATGCAGGAACAAGACAGTGTTGTAGGATGGACTGAGGTGCAATGAGTTCTTGTCTAACCTGCACAGACCTTATAGAAAAAGACATGTCTTGACTTCTGGTTCTGAATTCCACGGTCAGTAAACCAAACCTCCACAGTAACACACTCTGCCAGTCCGGGCTGGACTCTGCCTCTTTGCTGTTACAGCCCAGCCTCTGCCCAGGCTGCAGGGGCTGACTGCCCACAGCCCCTGTGCCCTGCAGGCTCTACCCAAGGTGGAAGGCAGCTCCCTGGGGCTCGGCTCAAACACAGCCCCTGCCCAGAGTCCGCTGCCTGTGTGGGAGCACATGGGTGCTGAGCTCTGCTGGGGGAAAAGATCTCAGCTCCTCAACTATCTGCTACAAAATCCCTGCTGCGTCTGTTAGTTTGTTTTCCTCATCAGCAATTTCTTAGGAACAGCTGAGCACTCAGATTGCCCTTTCCCTGGGACTGAAAGCCAAGCAAACCCAGCTAGCACACACAGCTGCTCCTTCATAGGAGAGTGTTTTGCATCTGGCTAGATAAGTCCTCGAAAGCATGGTGAGAAAACACACTTGGATATCAGTCAATTAACACAACAAAAGACACTTGAAGTAGTCCTTTGCCTGCTAAATGCTATTCCTGCAGCCAGTCTTCTGGGTTTCTACCACATGCATTTTCTTCACGCAAGGGAAACTAACCTAGTCTCTTCTTGGCACACCTCAGGCAGCACACTTCTTCCTAAAGACACAGCCCTCTGGCTGGGATAGCCAAATTGAGCCCAGGTCAGCAATGTGGATTCTTCAAGCAGTTTCTGCTCGGTGGCAGGTTCCGCTGCTGACAAGCCTTTGCCAAGTGACAGTGTGTGTACTGCACTGTAGCAACAGTTGTGGAGATGGCAGGTGATGAAGACTCTTTGGCCCTTGGTCTGATGCATTCCAATGTCTTTTCTCACATGGATACGCTGAAGCACCTCTCAGCAGTTTGAAGCAACAATCCTTATTCACCTTTGTGGAAACTGGGTCACAGACCCACACTGATCATCCCAGGACCACCCCACCCGTTCACAAAGGCAGGATTGGAAAGCAAACCCAGACCTGTCAGCTCTCAAGGCCTCAGCAACAAACCACCTAACCAAAACCAGCAAAACCACTGGGACTGGCAAGAGACCCAAGTCTTGCAGCTCTCAAGTCCACTCAAGTCCACTTGAGGCAGATCTCTGCTGAAGATAGTCTGCAGCACTGCCAGGAGGGAGCATGGACAGACACAGAGGCTGCTGTTCAGGGCAGTTTCCCACACCTAAAGGGCTCCCTTTTCACCCTCTTTTCCAGTAATAGCTGTAGAAACAGCCAGGAGGTTACAGATATCAGCACAGTACGTGGAAAGCTAAAGGAATCAAGAGAAGTAACTCATGCCAATTATTTTACAATGCCCCTGGCCTTCACCTAGTGCACTGAGCAGAGTCTGGTGGGGAGAGAGTGGAAAAAGCAGACACCACCTCCAGCTCAACAACTCCCATTAGAACCAACTGACTGCTTAATAGGGAGATCCTGAATTCAGGGAGTTCAGGCAAGTATGGCATTAGATTAGGCCTGTATTTACATCTGTCCCAGAGGGCCACATTTCCTGTACTGCAAACCCCACAAGAAGGGGTAATTAGATTTTTCCTTCATTGATGTTTGGCTCTGTTACAGAGGCTTTGGCTTTTTGTTCCTGCAGGAGCTTCCCTGGGGAAACTGTTTTCTTGAGTTCTACTTTCTCCTTCTGCCTGGCCTTTGCCTGAGCAAGGGTTACAGTGGGCCCCCAACCTGGTCCTCAGGAGGTCTCCAAGGCTGAGGCTGGCCAGGATCCCTGCAGAGACCAGCTTCACTCTGCATTAGGCAGCATGCTGCTGACAGACACCCTCAAAGGAAGGGCAATTGCACAGCAACTGATCTACAGTTGCTCATTCCACTCCCTAAGGAGAAGAATACCCAGACAGGAGATGTGCCCAGTGCACCCTTGTGAGGCAGTGAGCATGTGCATCCAGAGGTGCCAGCATGGACACAGAGTCCCTGCAAGGCTGAGACTCCTCATTCACACACTGCACCCTAAAGGTGTGGCACAGGGTGCCCACGAGCCTGCAGATGTAGCAAATCAGACTCCTTTCTTCTCAGATAGTGTGGCTGGCACCCCCGTGCAAAAATCTGAAGTTTATTGAAAAGGCTAATAGGCAAGGAGCTGGAGTTATGTCTCATCCTGCTCTCTCCATGTAGATCATTTCTGCCTGAAAACTGTGTGAGCAGCAAAATAAGTCCCTGAGAAAAATCTAGTGACTGCGTGTGACCTTACCCCTGCAGCACATTGTCAACACATTAATTCACTTCTAGATAAAGTTCTTACAGATTCTGACCTCCAGCATCAGGAAGAGTTTCCTCAACAGCCACACAGCCTGGCAGCCTGCTCCTTTGTTCATGCAATGTTTGCAGGAGCTTTTCAATAGAGTCAATAACAGGAGCATACATCCATTTCTTAAAATTGTCAATTCTGTCTGTAGACACTTTTGATATCCTTAATCTTCCAGCTACTCGCCATCCATGAAAAAATCATTTGGGAATATAGCCATGACCACACTTTACTGGGAGAAACACACTTAAGCCTATAAAGATCAATGTTCATCTTGAAAGGTTGTGTCACTGCAGGAGTTAGTCACAGCTGTATTGACTACTGGCTGAGTCTCTTGACTGTCACAAAACTGGCTCCAGAGAGGCCAGGCAAGGTTGGTTTTGCTGCCCTCTTAAGCACAACAAACATTCAACAGGAAGGAGATGCACAGGGTTCAGAACATGCATTTCAGTCACAGGGCAGCAGCATCCTTGTATTCCTGGTCCTTGTGACATTTTTAACAAAATGCAATGCATTTCATAGATAAACGTTCTGCTAAAGCTAAGCTTGAGTTATGACATGCAGGACTCCACAGGGCTGTGGAACCCAGACTCCAGGCAGAGCTGGGATAGGGGCAGAGTCCTCAGCAAAGGCACAGTGTCTCTGTACATGGCAAGACAAGGCACAAGAGAACAAAGGGGTTCCAGCAAATATTGGGGAGTGTGAAGGAGGAAGGTGTGCACATGTATGTCAGACAAGTTTTCTCTGAAGGAACCCCAAGTGGCACGAAAACTTTGTGACCCTGTGTTGGCCTAAGCAGCAGCAACCAGTACCATCCCACTGCACATGGCACAGCTCTCACCCCAAATACCCCATCTGTAGGTCATGAGCACAAGGCAGCTCGGACCTAGGGCAGATCAAATAACAAATGTGTAGAAAGAGCCACATTCCCCCAGGTCTTGCACAGGGGCTTAGGAAAGAGTAAGGAATGAGTCCATGAGACAAGCTCAGGCATCACAGGGAGAAGAAACGCCCTGGCTGCCTGCTGGGCTGACAGTGCCAGCATGACTCAGTCCCCAGCTGCTAGCAGAGCCCACGCCAGAGTAGCAAGATGGAGAGGACTCAGTGGGCTGGAGCTGAGGAGAGGGACAGCCTGTAGGATACATTGCAGTTCCTCTGTACAGAAAGCCTGAATTACACACTGCTCCTGGGATCCAAGGGACAGAGCTAAAAGCTGCTCATCTGGCATCCTTCAGCAAGGAGCAGTGCAGGGAGTTTGGAGAGAGGTCACATACGGAATAAGCCTCTTACCCACTACTGAGAAAGCAACCAAGCAGAACAGCATTGCTGCAAAACTACTTCAATTTTGTTGAATTTACTTCCTACATAACACAGCTGACAAATAAACAGAAAACAAGATCTTTTAACAAATAGAACATTTACATCTCTTGAAGATATTTCTGAAACACTGGTTTGCTTCCAAACAGTAACAGAGGCAAAAAAAGAACCCCATTTCCCAAGCCACCCATCTGTGCTTACGCTCCACCCCAGCAGCTGTGGAGCTTCAGTTCTGCCTAATACCTCTCCAGATTTATTGGATGCCCAGCTAAAAAGCACTGATTGTTCCCTGTTGCAGTATTTTGCCATGGGTGAGGAATGTGGGAGGGATCCATAATATTTTTATGACTATTATGCGACCTTCTGTTAACTTAATGGGATAAGTCACAGGGCCCTCCCTGAGAAGAGGGCAAGAATCCCTTGAGATGTATGCTCATGGACAGGCATAGAGGTCAAACCAACAGTGGAGCCTGAACACTGTTAGGAGTTTTAATTATGAATTATGAATCTAGGTACTATAGGTTGCTATTTCGGGAGCTGATAAATTAACATGCAAGCAAAAAACAGGAGGATCTTCTCAAAAGACAGGGCACTTCCACCTCCCACCCGTTAAGGGATGTGAAGTTTTAAAGTTCTGTATCTAAACCAGCAGTGATTTGTGGTGCCTGATTTATCAAGGCCGTAGAGCACCAAGGCAAAATCTTGCCTTCATTTCTGTCTATCCTCGTGTCAAGGGGAAAACTAATCCCCCAGAAACTCTCTCACCAGCACAGATAATATTTCTTAAAATAGGGTATCCTCTCCCCTCAGTTCACTTTCTACACTCTGAAGAATAAAATTGAGTGGCTTCTGGCTGAAGCTAGATGATGCAACATTCTCTCATAAGAAAATGTTGCTAGATTCAAGCTGAGAGTTTTGCAAGCAGACATAAATCTAAAGCAAGAATAACTTCTGCTAGAAGTGGAAATAGGAGAGTAAAAGAGCTTGGAGTCATTAAAAGAGAATTTTGCCTCTGGTTAAGACTACTGTTTTCTGCCTTTCTGAAAAAGGCTAAAATTTCCTTTAAATTTCATGCCAGAGTTGAAACAAGTTTTATCATAGGCTACAGGAGATTCACAATCCTGTGTTCCCCAATCACAGGAAATTTCATATCCATCAGCTAAAAATCCTACCACAGCTATTCCATAAAGATGTTAAGCCACTGAACTAGTGACAGTAAGTGAAATTTGGATCTGCTTGCACTCCTGAGAGGCAGCCTTAGCACCAAAAAAGGCAAGCTAAGCCCCAGCTTCTCTCAGGGCTCAGGATACCCCAGCGCGGGCGGGAAAACCCCGTTCCCACGGAAGTGATTGGGCTTTCTGGGGGCTCAGCGTGGCAGTGCCTGCAGAGAGGGGAGTGCACCTTTTCTCAGCAGAGCACTGCATTATTAGGAGCCTGGACATTCAGAAATTACCTTTGTGGGAGCTGCTGGTAGCTGTGGCCCAAGAGAAGCTGGCAGTTGGGTGCAGAGCCTGTTCGAACCTCGAAGCCTTGCTCATTTCCCCAGCTTCTTTTTTTGCCAGCAAAGCACAAAACAGGCCAGGGCATCAACAAGTTTCTTTTTAGGGCCTGTGGGTGGGGGCCCAACTTTTTCATTCTATTCATAATTAAAGCACATGTCATCACAGCACATGAGGGCAATTTACCTCCTCGGGGGAGGAGTTTGCTGGCACTCAGCTAGTGGAAACAATCAGCTGGCTGGTGGTGGTCCTCAAGCCCTGTGTGCTTGTGTGGGGAGCAGTCCCAGCCAGGGCAGGGAAGCTCCCGCTGCCCTTCCTGTTCCCAGTAACCACAACTCACAACCAGCCTCAATCAGCAGCTACACAAATCTACCAAGGACAAGGGGGATGAGCAATAATTTAGTACCATTTACACCACCAGCTCGGGTGAGCAGCACCGTCTCCCCCCAGGACCCCAACACCACCAGGAAAGCCCTTGTTGATGCAGGATGAGCAGGGAAACGCCCCAGGGCTTGAAGGAGAGTTATGTACTTCAGACTCATGAAAGTTTCATTTACTCTGCTTATAGTGCTAAAGGAAGAAACAAGTTGCACTGAATGCAACATTTCTACCGAATACATTTAAGGTAAGGAAAACATTTCAGCTGGAGCCAAAGCTGCTTGTGATCACAGACCACCTCCAGCAGGCCTTTCAGGTGAGAGGTCACTAGAGCTGCAGCAGGCTGTGTGCCGCTGGAGACGCTGGCAGAAACAGATCCAACCCGTTCCCTCCGTGTGTGTAGGGTGTGGGAGGAAGATGAATGCACAATCTGCTCCCAAATGTCATTGAATGGCTTCTTTTATGGGGGGCAGGGTGTGTTCACTGAGGGAATGGCAGCAAATCTCCTGGGTGCTCACTTGAGTGACTTGAGTTAAAGCACTGCATCGAGAAACCTCGGGCCTAACTCTGGTCAGGCTTATGTGGTAACTAAAAATTTCCAAATTGGTATAAATATAGACAGACATGTAGATGTCTTATAGTCCATAAGACTGGGTTGGTTTTGCAGTTTCAAGCTGTATTCAAGTGAGAATGTTTGAAGAAGGGCCTGAATCTGACCCAGGGTCATAATCCGAAGGTGGCCTCAACTTCTCCTTTGCTCACAGCAGGAGACTCCGGCATTCATGGCCACACAGCCAAGCAAGCCCTCGAGTTACCTCCAGCCTCCTCAGTTCTCACTCATATCCCATGAGTGAAACTTCCATACATTTTATTCCATCCTCATTTTTAGCTTTCTAATTCCATGGTGGCCTCTCAAACATACTAAATATAAACGTGTGGACCCAGCTATGTAAATAAAGTGGCCCATGTGGGGAGCACACATGAGGGCAGGGGGCCTTTCCCATCGATGGGAGGGCTGATTGCCAAGCAAATCCCAAGCTCTGCACTCCTGAACTGGGAAAGGGAGCCTAAGATTTAGGAGCGGTCACAACTTTTCTTAAAACAGCTGATATTTTTTTCTGCCTAGGGTAGAAAATTACAGGTACTGGCACACAAAGATCTGCCTCCATCACCAGGAGATGGAGGCATGAAGGAGAGAGGGTCAGGGGACAGGGAGATATGTAGGGAGGAATTTTAGGGATAAGTGGCATGCAACCAGAATAGATCACAAGTCTTACTGTTGTGTTGCTGATATACATGCACATCAGTGTTCATTGGGATGCACAACTTATGGGGATAGTTGGGTATAATTTGTTTGAGTGACTCCTTTGTTCCTCCCTGAAACAGAAGCAGCTCAGACTTGGAAAATAAGTGGTGGGGCAGTTCAGGCTACCAGACAGCTGTGGCTCCATTTCCTGTGCAATATCCCATGGTGGTAGCGGACCTCCCCTCTGCCAGGCGAGTGGATGTGCCAGGGTCTGTCTGCGTGTAGGGTGGTGGGACTGGGTGTGAGGACTGCGAGCTCTCCCTGGTGCACACCCTCTGATAGACAGAGGGTGACTGCTGCCTGCCCCACAGCAAGTCTCTTCTGACTCAAGAGGTTTTAGTCAAGCTGCCCACTCTGACAGTCCTCTGCGCCATCCCACAAGGGCAAAGGAGCAGGAGGAAGGTGGTCCAGGGCACATGACTTCCCAAGAGGGTGAGTCCTCAGGGTGGGACAGCAGTGAGAGCACACCCAGGCTCTGGTTCACCGTCACACTAACACAACATTGAGCCTGCTCCTAACCTTCAGCAGGCACAAACGAGCCCATGCCAGGTTCAGGGACTGGATTTCAGTGCAAAGGGAGTACAACACAGCCCGTGGGATGCAGGATTGCAGGGGATGCCCGAGCCAGGCAAATAAAATACGTGGCAGAAACTTATTCCCATTACCACAGACTCACCTGATGTGGTGGACAAATTCAAATTTACATCCCAGCTTTCCAGCTGAGGCCAGGACTGTCTCCTCTTCTCCCTCCAAATCACACTAGCCATGGCAGGATCACAAGGTTTACAGAGGTAAGCACCCATTTTTTCTGACCCAGGACCCAGTCCTAGGCTGGGAGACCAAGCTGGCATCTGGGGTCTCTCCAGAGACTCATCTGACCTCACCCAACCTCCATCTCCAGGAGGTCTGTCTCCTTTGCTGCTGCTTCTCCTTGCTCTCAGCCTCTTCCTATTCCTAGCCCTAGCTAGGGGTGAC
This sequence comes from Pachycephala philippinensis, assembly GCA_013397055.1. Taxonomy (NCBI): domain Eukaryota; kingdom Metazoa; phylum Chordata; class Aves; order Passeriformes; genus Pachycephala; species Pachycephala philippinensis. The sequence goes on along the minus strand of VWZT01004306.1, from coordinate 83,622 downwards.
GTGACCAAACTTCTGTTTTTGAAGCTACATGCTTGAAACTCTTTTAGACAACATAGTAAAAGAGGTGATGGATCCTGCTATGCTTGTTTGCTTTGCAGCCTTTTGGAGCCAATGCCAAGTAAAATGAAGCCCCAGAATAAATCCTGCTAACAGGAACACTTTTACAAATAACCTCAGCTACACAGTTTCCAAGTCCTTGAGCATTTCTATGTCTCTGCAGCCAAAAACATATGTTTTGCATTGCTTCACATAAATCTCCCTGGTTATTTATCTACATAAACTCTTCTATAAATTGCTCACTGGGAATCAAAATGCAGCAAGCAGGCTCTTTGATGTGTCTCAACCACCAGGTGCATCAATCACTGCTGTGCACACCTTGTTTACTCCCATGCAGGGAGAAGTTACCAGTCCCTTTGCCAGAAAAGAGGGCAAAGAGTCAAATGGGTTTGATGGATGGATGAATGTCTGTGGGCTAAAATTTATGCACAGAGCTTGTTTATACTGAGTTACTAGCATTCCCTCCTCCCACTTACTGATAAAACACTGCTCCACCAGCCTTCTTTATGAAATATACTCCAGACCAAGAGCCTGAACATGAATATTTGATCTCTTTGTGAGCTGCTTTTGCACTACTGCATTTCCTCCTGCGGTGGGCATTTCTCTCTCTACAGGAACAAGTAAAATGTCAGCCTTAATTTGTGATGTTAAGGTGGTATTTTAATTTTGTTACAGACCTGTTCCACACAGAGGTGGATCTCACCCTTCATCATTACAGCACAACTTTTAGTTCAGGGAATGAATCATGGCTTAGGTTAGAGTTTAGCTAAGTAACTTCCTCAATTGAGAGCTAGCATTGTATTTCACAAGGGAAGTGAAGACTTACAGACAGGTAGGCAAGATTCATCACCCTTGAGTAAGCTGTGCTGCTGACAATGCAGTGTGATACTATCTGGATCAAGGCATCACCCTGCCTCAGTTTCCCCATTCAAAATGAAAATGAATCAGTGCAATAGATTAACTGAGAGCATTTACTTTATGATGACACCACGCTCCTGTTGGCCTCATTGTCGGGTCTCAGTGATGAGATACAGCCTGCACATACAGAACACTGTAACATGTCACACTACTCCAAGGAAAGCAACCCCTTGTGAACACCCTCTCACACCTGCATGTGGCTCCTGCACTGCTGCTGCAAGTTGCTGTCTCCCAGGGGGACAGCTGATAATAGAAATTTTTTTGTGGAGTGGAAGTTGAAGGGATGGAGAAGTTGGAAGAGGGGAGATGGAACCTTAGAGCAGCTTAAACACCTGCTGTGACAGCCCAAAGCTCATATCCACTGACAGCTGCTGAGGAAGGAATTGGCTGGATTTGGGAACAAGCTACAGTCTTTATTCGGGGTCCCAGCAGCAGCTGAATGGCAGATTCAGATAGAAGATGTGTGATTGATTTCATCTCTTCTTTGGCTCCCTACAAATGGGCTGAGGCTACTCTGGACAATTACTCAAAATTACTACTCTGGAAAATTACTCAAGGGTAATTTTCTGCCTCTGCACTGCTGCTGTGTAGTTACCTTTGGTGTCCCCTGGTTAGTCCACTGCTAGAATCAACACATTGTTATTATTAAGGGTAGGGATAGGTCTTGCAAGTCCACTGCTAGAAACAACATGCTAATCTTAAAAGTGGGGATGGGTCTTTCAATCTTCAATTACCTCCCTATTTGATTACTCCAATCCCACGGGACTTCTTGTGGGTTGAAGAATTTTTCAGTGTCAGTGGGAAAAGTGGGTGTGTGCTTACTGGATCCACATGAGGTGAAATCCGTGGCCTTCACACCCAGATCCCAAGCCATGCCTATGCTCAGTAAGTGATCCTAAGCACAGCCTTTTCCATCTGCTCTGCCTGTCCGTGTGTGCCTTACTGATCACTTGTAGCTGCCTCTTGGACAATGCTAACTAACATACCCACCTGCTAAAGCACTTCCATCAAACTCAAACTCTTGGAATGTTTTAGACTTCAGCCCAGACATGCTGAAAAATGAGATGGAAAAAGGACATGGATCTATTTTTAGTGTGACAGTCCACTGAGAGGCACTTATGCAAATTTCAGCATGGTGAGTCTCTCCCAAGTTCTGCAGCTGATTGATTCATGGTAGGGGGTTCCTGTATGTGTGGACAACATGGTCTTTGTGACATGTCATCTTTGAACATGTCTGGAGTTCCCACGGTTATTGTATGGGAGCAGTTCACAGCAAGGGAGTCTGACCAAGCCTGCAAGAAGGAACGAGAACTGAGGGGCAGCAGGCATAGAGAACATGCAGGGACTTGTGCAGGGTGTAGCCATGTCTTAAGATCACATAAGTAGCTTCCTTCACGTTTCCCTTCCCTCTTTTCATGCAAGTCAAGATCTCCATTCATCCACCTGAGAGCCAAGATCAGTCTCACAAAGACCAGAGATTCCTAAGGAAGAGGGACAAAGCCCCAAGTCGCCACTGCCAAGGCCAGCACTGAGCTGTGCTGCCTTTGCCCTGGGCATGCTCCAGCAACCCCAACAGGCTGAGGTTTCCCCTTGCCCACTCCCTGTCTCTCAGTGGAGCTGACAACCAGCTCCATGCCTGTTTTGGCTCAGAGTGGAGTGGAACCTGGCCCACTGGAGAGGGCTTGTACCTGCAACACGGAGCAGCCCCCGCCTCGGTGCACCAGGAACATCCCTGAGGAGCTCCCTGGCAGCTCCCTGGACAGAAGGCTCATGCATCCTGCTGGCTGGCATCCCCAGCCCCTTGCTAATTTGGGGGAACACCCCTATTCCTGACAGGCCTCTGCTGCCTTCATGTTGTTTTGCTGTTCTCAGCCCCACTCCTGCCTCAGCCCTCCTAACCACTCACACTCTGCTGTCAGCAAAGAAACTTCACAGGCACCTGAGATGTGGTGAGATCTAAGGTGTTTCTTGCCTTGGGGCTTGGATTTAGAATTAATGCCTTGAACTTAATCTCAGCTCTCCTGATGTCCCTCTCCCTAGTTCCACTGTGACATTCCTTGTTTAGCTGTACTGTAATCCCTCAAAGATCATGCATTTAAATCATACAGTTAGAAATAATAGTATTAATAATAGGAAACAAAGATTTAACTTGGGAGCTTTCTTTCCTCTGGATTTTGAGTCTCTTTCTGCAGTTTTTCTCTGCAATTTTGTGAGCTAGAATTGTGTTTTCACTGAGAGTCTTGCATAATCACGTGGTTCTGGGAGCTGGACAGCAATCTCTGGGAGCCCCGCTGTGGAACTGGAGATCAAATGCATAATAAATAAATGTAATTTTGATAGTTCTTGTTATTACAGCTTAGTTTAAGAAAAACACGTGGGTTTTCAACACATATATACATACACTTGCCTATGTATGCATACATCCTGATCACACGTCTGTCTGCCAAATACTATGTAAAATGTCACAAGCTCAGCACACATGGCTCAGCACACATTGCTCAGCCCACCCCCTCGGAGACCAGAGCAGCACGGGCGTGGGGATTGATCCCAGCTGTACTGAGCTGTGCCAGGACCTGGGGGATGCCCAGCCAGGAGCCCCTCACACATGCTGCCACAGGGAACCAGTGTTAGCCCACTCTTTGGAAAGCCTCTAAGGTCGGTGTCAAACAGGTGACCAAACGAGAAGGGAAGTTCATGCTGACATGCTGGGAGGTCGCTTTCCTGAGTGAGGGGCGTTAGCCTGGGGCTGGGGTGAGGAGGCTTGCAGGTTTCACAGGGAAAGCAGGAATCACCAGCAAGTCAGAGTGATAAACGTGCTGTAGAGGTCTGTGAGACCCCACAAGTGCATCAGATGCGTTCCTACATCCATTTTCTGCTTATGATTGCCTTTGCCACAGAGGCACCAACCTCAGTTTCCTTCCCATGGCATTACACCCACATCATCCCACACCACCGTGTGCCATGAGTTTTGCTAACACTGGATGCCTTGATGAGAGCTCACCCTCCAGCCTTTGCCAGGCACAAGGCATAGCCTGTGCAAACGCCAGGCCTGGCCCCAGGATAAATGCAGTGTCTCTCCAATTGTGACAGCAGTGAGAGGGTCCCCAGGAGGGGCTGTGGGTACCAGGGCTCCTCACCAGCCCCTCCAGCTCACCCTCTGCTGGTTCAGCCTGCAGCACTGGAGCTGCACACCAGAGCTCTCTGGGGCTGGCTGGTCTGACGTGGGACAATTGGGCAGTGTACTGCTGAGCCCTGGCATTTCTGGTGGGGTGGGAAATTCCCGGAGGAGCACACGAGTGTTCGGCAGCGTGTTGATCCCTTAGATCGCAGAGCATAAAGCAAAACAGGCCAGTTATTGATTTGTGTTCTCTGCAGCTCTGGGCTCTCCCCGGTCCCCTTCAGATCCATGTGGTGGCTGTCGTGCTTTTCTTGTTCAAACAGCAAAACTTAGCGGTGCCCTTTCATCCCCACGGTGCAGGGGGCTGGCAGCAGCCTGCCTTGCACGGGGAGCAGCGGGCTGTCTGTGCAGAGGTGGGGTCCTGCTGTCCCCTGCCGGGCATCCCCAGCACGGCTCGCAGTGCTGCCCCGGGCTTGGCGACTCCAGAGGGCGTTTTCCTGTTCCAGCAAAGGAAGAGCGGGCACACTTAGGGTTTTCTCTTTAGTTCCTCCGGTCGTGTGACTTCGGGCAGCCCTCTGCCATGTTTTTCCCTGGCTCAGGAGGGGATGGAGGTCTGCCAAGCTAGCTTCAGGAGGCTGTCAGTTCATTCAGACTGGTTTGGAAAGCTGTGGATCTCTAGGGATACAAGGCAGAGTGAAACTCTTGCTGACTGCAAGATGTTCATACCCAGTGAACTCAGTGCTTCCAATCACCTGGGTCCATCTGCCGTCAGCCTGCTGTTGTGACAGTCCATTTCCACTCCATGGCAGGTGACCTGGTGGGAGGAGGGCATTGGGAGGTGGCACATGGCACCACTGCAAAGGCTCTGGGCAGCTGCTTCTGGCTCCCTGTCCTCTGGTGGGCAAGGGAGAGAGAGCATTGGTGTCTGTCTCAGCTGGACACTCTGGTGGGAGCACCTCAGCTGCTGCTGCTCAGAGAATGGACCAAGGCTGCCAAGCAAGGCTACCTGACATGGTGGTTATAGGTGAGGGCTGAGGAGAGAAGAGCAGGAGAAATATCAGAAACAGGTTTCCAGAACATGGTACAAGGCAGTTTGGGAACTGTTTTTATACTTCGGGCAAGCTAAGTTAAGCAGGTTCCCATAGGTTTCTCCCAGAGTGTGGCTTGTGCTAGCCTATGCCCCAGGATGGGATCTCCACTGTGTGCAGCACTCCTGCAGCATCACCATTTTGCAGAGACGAACATGAGGTGAGTGTGCTGCTCCCCCACATCCTTGCCGGGGCAACCACTCTGCACAGATGCTGCCCTGTGGCCTCGGTCACAGAAGAATGGCCATAGGGGTTGTGCCACAGCAAAACTGGCTTGAGCAAAATGTGAGGAGGGAGAGATGAAGACAGAGACTAACACCGCCATGAAACCGTAACCCTGAGATAAAATCCTCTCAAATCAACCCATACATCATGGGAAGCAGACTGTAAATGTGAACTCTGGCTGGCAGCCAACGTGCAAATGGCAAGCCTCTGTGCAAGAGAAGTGGTTTAATGTGCAGTGGGGACCACTGCTGTGACGTGTCCCGGAACAGCCTGTGCTGGTGCATAGGTTTTGCAATGTTGGTTACAGGCTATTAAACCCCTCTAAGCTCAGAATTCGTCAGTCCTCTTCTGACTGCATAAACTCATTCCTAAAAACCTCACCAAAACACACCCTCATTGAGGGTATCATCTCCCCACCTGAGGAGGGGCAGAAGGAGAAGGGACCCTTCTACCAGGAAAAATCAAGTTCATGTGAGGTTGCTTGTGGGAGCACTAGCCAAAACAAAATCCTAAATGGAAGGAAGGAGCTGCTAAATGCGTGTTGATACAAATGAAGTCTGAGGATACTAGCTCACTCCTGCTGGGCACTGGAGTGAGAGAAACACCTAGTGCACCCAGGAAGACTGAGTGAAGACCTTACACTGCCACAGGCTAAGGGTCCCCCCACGTCGGGGCAAGGACCCTCAGGAAGGCTAATAAGGCCCACTCAGAGGATGGAGGTTGGGGAGCAGCCAAAGGAACATGGGAAGGAGATGGAAAGTTTAAATTGTTAATGTATTAATCTGGCTTTTCCAAATAGATTCTGTTCCTCCACGGCCACCACCACTGCCACCCATACATTTACATTTATTTAAAACCCTGAGGCGTGTTGCTCTCCAGAAAGGAAACATTGCTGTCAAGGGCACTTAGACAAAGTCGTTGACTTTCTGGGTGAGAGCTCAGTGGAGTTTAATAAGCGTGCCAGAGTAAGAGCCCAGTGTGCTGCCCTGCCCATGTTGGCTAAGGGGACCCCCACCTCGGGAGGAGGCAGCAGCTTGCTGCCTTGAGCAGTGCTGGGTGCTGCTGAAGGATGGGTGCTCATAGCTCAGGGCTGCACTCTGCTGTTTTCTGCTTCTCTTCAAGCCTAAGCTCGTGGCTCTAAGTGACTCTGAAATACTCCTATGTCTTCCTTTCCTCTATTTGCTTTTAAAGTGGTTTTCGACTTCTAACATTTGTAAAGAGACACCTTCAATTCAATATATCAATGTTAAAAAAAAAACATGATAGCAAGGAAAAAAGCAACCAGACTGTTTGCACAACCTGAAAGAGCCTGCACAACCTGTACAACCTGGGAATCCCTGAGATTAGCTCAGTTGGTTAGAGCATGATGCTTGTGACACAAAGGTTGTGGGCTCAATCTGCACATGGGCCGTTTACTCAAGAGTTGGACTCAATGACTCATGTGGATCCCTTCCAACTCAGAATATTCTGTGAATCTGTATTCTATAAACCCCAGGCGTTTTGGTGATTTCTGGAGGCAGAGGGTGCTCCTGGAGCCTGCAGCAAAGCACCATTAGAGGGCATGGGGATCACCCAGGCAATGCCCAGCCGCAGCAGGCAGGGCAGCAGGTACCCCAGCTGGGTTTTTCCTCAGCCTTCGTGTGACCTTCCCTGTTGGCTGCCTCTGTTTCCCACTTGCTTGAAAAGGAAGGCACACCACTGAGTTTTGGAAAATGGGTAGCTCCATCAAACACCCGAGGTGGTGCAGGAGGACAAGGGGAAATGGGAAGACCCAAAGGCAGTGCCAGTGCTGCAAGGCAAAGACACAATTCAGGTTTGTGCCATTCAGCATTGCCTTTCAGGATGTTCTGGAAACCCTTGTCCTTGGGGAGAGGAAAGAGGGGTTTTCCATTTTTCACATGGAAAATGTGCACTGCGCCCAAACCTTGTCAGGACTGCCTGTTGTGAATTCCCTGCCACTCACAACACTGAATGTTCAGAAAACCAGTATCAGCAGTTATTTACAGGAATCATGGACCCATTTCATGAGCTCAGCCATTTGGCTGCCCTGGGAAAATCCTAGTTTGAATTACAGACCAAGAACCCATGGAAGAGAAGCTGTCACTGTGCCCTTGGAACAAGTCATCCCTACCCCCAGGACAAGTACAACACATACTGGCCAGCCTCAGCTTTGTGGTGTCAGGCAGGTGAGAAGGGATCACAGGGGACAGGTTCAGCTGGTTGCTCCCTCCCTGCAGGGCTGTCTGTGTGTGAGTTGAATGTGATTCACCCAGTCCCTTGCCCACAGCAGCTTCCCAGCCAGTGCAGCAAGGGGCAGGGGCTGCAGTGACTCTCCAGACGCCGGCTGCAGCACAAGTGACCTCACTGACCTGTGAACCCGCAGCCCTGCAGGCACCACACATCTGTGCTGCCCACTGGGACTGTGCTGTGCTCACATGACCCTCCTGCCAGGACTGCCATGCCAGGACTGCCGTGCCAGGACTGCCGTGCCAGGACTGCCATGCTGCTGCCCACACCACCTCTTCCCAGAGCGGCAGCAGGTGGGGATCGATGGTGACCTCCAGAGAGATGTGCCCTGTTCAAACACAAAGGAGTGTGGGGCTGGGGTCCAGAACAGGCAGAGTTGTCTTGTCTTGTCCTTCAGACGTACGTAGGGCTGCCCCTTTCCTGACGCAGTGTGTCCTGCAGGGACAAGCCAAGGACCCCCAGACTATCTACCAAATCCAAGACAAAGAGGTCAGAGCACCTGTGCAACTCATTCCATATGTTACGACATGTGTGAGACCCTGGTGCTGTTCAAACGGCTCTGGTATCTACAAAACAAAAACACATTTCACCGGGGTTCCCAAAAAAAGAAAATCAGATCTCCCTTGTTATGGCTGTCCCAAGTCTGTAGGACCCCTCTGAATACATTTGATCTCCTTGTTCCTGTGATTGCACATCAGCACAGACACTTCCCAAGCCACACTAGTTGGAACCTGGATGGTGAGCAGCAGCCACGGCCAGGGGCTCAGCTGCAGGAGGCAGTGGGCCTGGGGTGCCCCTCGTGACTTGCCAGAAACGTGCTGCACTCTTGCCAAGAGCAAACATCGTCATCCTCACAAATGGTTAACCTGCCGGGAGCTGCACAGCACTAATGACTTCACATTCATTTAATCAGCTTGGGCTTCCAGAGCCTCCACCTCAGGAACAGGGAAGGCCGTGCACCCATGCACTTGGGGTACAAGTGCTCCCAAAGCCGCACCCCTGCCTTACCAATCATTAATCACCCTGGGCCGACAAGGAGCAAGCGGCGAGCAGGAAAAGACCAGGTCTCCACAGCCCCCACGGGAGCAGCAGGAAGCAGCGCTGACCGGTTCCCTGGGGTGGCAGCTCATTCTCCGACCACCCTCTCCTGGGAGGCCCTGTGGAGGTGGCCAGTCCTGCACGAACTGCCCTTTCCTTCAGGAAGGTCACTCAGTCCAGGGAGCGAGAGGCTCTGCCTGTGTCTGGGAGCTGCTGGGCTACGCCTGAGGTGGGGGCTCTGAAGAGGAGTTTCTGCCTGGCTGTACCGCAGCCTTCATCTCCTCGCCATGCAGCACAAGGCATTTTGGAGTGCCCTGGAGTATACCTGCCGATTGCTGGGCATCTCCACCGCAGCAGGTAAGAGCAAATCCTCTTTTTCTTTGGCACTAAAAGGCACTGTGTGGGTGTCGGGACCCCCAGGCTGCCTCCCTGCCTTTGGCCAGCTGCAGCCACAGCCCCATCCTATGAGAGGGACAAGCAAACTTGCTCACTTTTGCTTTGGGACCCAGGGTGGGAGAGTGCTGGGTGCCTGGTCAGGCTCTTTCCGAATGCTGTGGGAGGCACAGTGAGACATCAGAAAGAGCCAACGTTCAGAGGGCAAGCTAAAGCACGAAAAAAAAAGGAAATAAAACTAAACTGTATTCTTCTAAAACAGTCATAGGCATAGGCAAGATGTGAATGAGACTGAAAAGCAAAGTACTCATGGGTGTGCAAAACTGCCAGGCTGCTCTGTGGGATGTGAAGATGAAAGAGGAGCTCCTTGTACTGTGCACAGTGAGAGGTCCTGTGCCAGGCAGGATGGAGAGGTTCCATCCCGGCCATCCTGGCATAGTTACTACAAAAGCACGGCTCTGCCTCTCTAGCAACCTGTCAGGGAGCAGCTCGGAGCAGTTCAGGTTATAGCTGCAGTACAAACACCGTAAATTCACCCACCTGGTGCCTTGCATCCTCTCACCCACTGCCAGGGGCTGCTTTGGACCAGGGTGTTCTGGGTTTGGTGACACACCCAAGTGCTTGCTTTCAGATGAAATGCTGGTGTTTTGAGCTGGGTGTCAGACACAGCATATCACTCGGGAGGATGGAACACGGTCTCACATGGAGCATCTCCAGATGGGACTTGAGGAATCAGCTAAAGCAGAGGGCTCAGGGGTTGACTCTGGCACTGCTGCTGACTAGCTGTTACAGGACAGGACAGGCAGAACTCTCTGCCTCAGTTTCCCCATCAGTAAAGCAGAGATCAAAGGGCCTGATTTGTCTAAAGGCTGGAGGGGTGAACCAGAGGTTCCTGGTGAGAGGTGACTTGAGGTGGTGCCTGTGGTTCCTGTTTCAGACCCCCAGGGATTTCAGAGTCAGACACTGCAGAGTAAGTCACAGCAGGCCCTCCTGCCTTTGTATTTCCTTTATCAGCTGCAGACAGTCATGAAGAGACACTTTGCTCAAATCAGGGACAAAGTAGAAAGCACACAGGTCGGCTGAAGTGTGCACAGGTTCCCAAGGACACACAAAGACCAGCAGGGGTGATGGAGGCTCTGGAATGTGCTTTAAAGGACTGATACCGATAACAGGCAGAGATCTGAGTCTCTGAGTTTATTCAAACTCCCAGTAGATAAGTGCATGTCATGATGATACTGCAACAGTGGGAGATGGAACACAGCTTTAATCAGAAAATGCAGATCTCTTCATTTCTTCATCCCCATCCCCTCGGACCCACATGAGCCTCATGCTGCTCTTATTCTCATTTAAAACTTCAGGGAAACTCAGAGAGACCTTCCTGGGAGAAAATGTGAGCTTGTTGACATGAGAGAACTAAAGTTAGAACAATAAAATTGAAAGTAGTTTACAATGTGAAAGGGTGTTAGTGGAATATCATCTTTCTCTCCTGCATGTTTTCCTTTCACTCTTTTGCACCATCTGCACCTCTTTCTTTAATTTTTCTTTAAATGAGTAGTGCAGTTATCTGTCTACTGAGCATCACAGAGCATAGAGAGCTGCGCTACAACTCACTGTGCTTTTCTATAGCTCTGGTGCATTCCTAGTACCACCTGACTTTCCCAAAAGGCCAGTGAAGAATGGGATGTGCCTGTGTTTTATTTCTCTGTGTGTCTCAATGGAGTAAGAAATCAGCTTGATGCAGTGTTTAGTGCTTGATGAGGTGTGTGAGGCTTCAGCATGAAATGGAAACCATGCAGAAGAAATTCCCATGGGTTTTGTTTAAAAAAAACTATGAAAGGGAGAGTGCATCAGCCTCACTAATTGATTCTGAGAAGGCCTGGCCAGCTCCTTATGCTGCTAGTAAATACAGGTTACCCACATAATATAAACCTCCCCTTCCCCCAGGATCTTGGAGTGTAATGGCTCTCTGCAATGGTGAGGCTACAGGGTTTCCTTTGTATCAGAAAATGGCTAACTTGTCTTATGGCAAGTTAGCAGAGAGTCATCAAACAGCCCTGCAATTTGCTGCAGTGTTTGCAGCATCTCTAGTTCAGTGATTTTAGGCCTTGGGATTTTTGCATCTAGGAAAGAGTTCCTACTTATTTCTTAATTCTCATGCTTTCAACCATTTAATTCCTAATCATGTGCCTTTAGCCACATGGTTTGGACAAGATCCAAATCAAGGCAGTGACTAGTCCAAACAAACACCTCGAAACAGCTCTTTTCTTCTTGCAGATTCTTCATCCAAACAGCTTTGTGGATAAAGCAGAAGCTGTGCAAAAGGAGGAAATCTCCCCATCCAGAGCAGAGGCTCCAGCTAACAGCCAAGCTGTAGAATTCTGTATTCATCCACAGGGAATGAATGAATGAGAATGAATGAACTCCACATTTGTAGGGAAGATTATAAAGAATGGTCCTCAGTCACAAGATAGCAAAAGACAGTACTCTGCATGTAGGATTACACAGCCCTTGCAGCTTCACAGCCCTCTGACGAGACTGATTTCCCTGTGCTGTGCTCAGGGCTGGAAAAGCAGTGTAGGAGGGTGGCACATGGGCCCCGTGTGTTCCCTTGGCTGACAGGGGCCAGCAGCTGCAGGTGACACAGGGAAAACACAGAGGGATTTCTTTCAGCCCAGATGGGAAAGCTGACTCTTGGCACTGACCTACACGGCAGTCTTGATGGACACTGCTCTGTGTCCTTGTTTGGGAGCCTGGTACCCTTCTGCAGATGGGGCAAACCACAGCTCAGAGAAAGGGATCCAACCTGCACCTCAAACCTTGGCCAGCGTGCATTGAGCAGGACCAGTGGTGCACTTCCTGAGCACCAGTGGATGGGTGGGGACTGCTCAGTGCTGGGTGGAGGCATCAGGTGCAGACAGATTGCCCAGGGCAATGCTCTGGCCACGAAACCTGGGCTCCATTCAGCTCCAGGCTGCTGACACTTCTGCCGTGTGAATTGGCATCTACTGACCAGCTTGCTGCAGCTGGTGTGAGGCATTACATTTCTGCTCCATTTTAGAAATACTCTTGAAGGGAACTGAAGGATGTTGAAGGAAATTTTCTGTCCCCTGAAGCTATTGGCCAATCCATCAAAGATTTTAACCTTGCTAATACTCTTAATCCCCCTTAAACTGACTCCCTGGTGTTCTGTACTGGCTGGGGTGCTGAGAGAATGTTCATTGCCTGTTTTTAATCTGCCTGCTCCCATTATATGTTTTTCTGTTTGGCTAGCAAAGGATCCTGATGCTATGGCTACAGCCCTTTGTGGAGGCAGCTGGCACAGTTCCCCTGCTCTGCAGCCACGTGTTGGGTGCAGCAGGCCTGGGCAAGCAGGGAGGGCAAGGCAGCGGGGCTGGCAGGCACTGGGGGACCTGGGCAGAGAAGGATGGGGCAGCGGGCCCTGTGGCAGCTGAGATGTGGCGGCACAGCAGAGGGTGGAAGGGTCAGAGGACACTGCTGCTTACCTCCCCCAGCTGTCCAAGGCCAGCTGGTATTCCCAGAGCACCTTTCCCCAGCCACACAGTGGCAAGGCTGCCACAACAGGGGTGCAGCTGGGATGGGTTTCAGGGCTGTATGTCAAGGGCAGCACTCAGCTCTGACTCTTCTGGGCTGGGGTGCCAGTAGGAATCACTGGTGCTAACAGTCCTAACATGCTGCTCCACATGGGAGAAGCAGCCTTTCTAGCCCCTGGGGGAATGGGGGCATCTCTCCTGGGAGCTGGGAACTAACCCGAGGGAACTGGGAATGAACCCTGCAGTCAGCATCTTTCCTACCTTCTCTTTCTAGTGCTGATCGGTGTGGGCGTAGAAACTCTGCAGCGAGGACAGTTCAAAAGCCTGGCTTTCTATCTGCTGTGAGTATTTTTGCCCTTGAAATCAGAGCTGGTAAGGGTGGCAAGGTCAGCCCCTCCACCATATGTAGCACCAGAGTAGACTGCAACAGCAGCAGGGAAGTGTCCAAGGCTTTGGGGATTTCAGATCTCCGTATTGAAGTTTCAGAAAAATAAGCTGTTTCTGTTAGAAAAAGAGGTGCTCCTGCAGACTCAAGCAGGCCAGAAGTGACACTGGCTGCAAGCTGACTCCCCAGGGACAGAAGGGCTGTGAGTTTTCCTCCGCAAACCAGATGAGCAGAGGGTGTTCAGACCCCAGCACACAGACTGTGCTGGGAACTGAATAGTAAATTCTGGCCCCCTGTGCCCTTTCTGCCCACCTGGAGAACACACTCAAGCACAACCCTGCTCCCCTGACAGCTCCACCTTTCAGTTTTTCAGGGGTTGCGGTTACTGTCTGTGAAGGCTTCTTCTTTATCAGTTTGCTCCTGGAGATGTGTTTCACGTGAGTAGACCCTGCCCGCTGCTCTCCAGCCACGGTGGGAGCTCCCTAAGGCACCTTGCCCCTTACAGGCAACACCAGATTTGGGGAGCTGCAAGTGCCAGACCAAAGGTCCTGCCCCTAATGCCAAGGCAAGTGCACTCAGACAGGGGGGAGGTAAATGGTTCTATGGGCACACACATTTAAACCTGTGTTTTAACCCAGGCTTGTGCCCTAATTTCCTGAGCATCAGCACAGCAAACCCTGGTCTTCAGCATCTGCTTAATGCAGTGTGTAGGCACAAGGTACCAGGGTTGAAGGAAGAGCCAGATCCCCAGCATGAGCTGCAGCTCCCTCCAGAGACAGCACAGAAATTAAAGTTAAAATGTAGACAATCCTTTTGTCCTTTTCAGAGGCTGAGCACTGCTACAGTCTCCTAGCATAAACTCAAAAAGTCCTTACAGCTTAGAGGCAACACCTTACTCCAGATAATAGGCACTCAGTTGGTGAGATGCTGAGGCCTCTGGCAAATGCTCTTCTCCCAACAGGAGGTCCTCAGGCTTTGCTTACTTCCCTGAAAAACACACCAATTTCCTGACAAACCAGACTGAGGATCTGCATGTCTAGATGGGTCATGGTTGGGTCCACATCTTCTTGGAATATGGTTGGTGCCTCATCCCACAAGGATCTCTCTTTCTCTCCCCAGTCACAAGCCTGAATCCCTGGCACAGGGTTGCTGGAAGCGAGCTAGACGCCCAGGGAGCTTCCAGAAATTCCTGGGGTACACGCTGCTCTCAGTGGCTTGCTTCCTGCATCCCGTCCTCGTCTGGCATGTCACCATTCCTGGTGAGAAGTTTGGGTGGGCAGTAGCGCAGGTGGAAGAGGAGCATGGTCTGTCAAGGCCCAGTGAGGGTGGGGAGGTGCAGGGAGCTGGGCCGGTGGCAGATGGTGCTGGGCTAGCCAGACCAAGCACTGCTTGGCAAGCTCTTCCCACTTGCCCCAGCCCTCAGCCAACACAGTCTTGTCCCCAGGGTCCATGTTGGTGCTCACTGCCCTGGCCTACTTCCTGCTGAGCAAGAGGAGGAAGAGCCCTGGGCACAAAGAGACACATCCCCAGTACGTGGACCCTTCATCCACTGAGGCAGCCCCAACCATCATCGGTGACACTGAGCAGACCTACACCTTCCACGGGGCCCAGAGGGAGCAGCACCGCTCGCTTCTGGGCCATATGAAGAGCATCCTGAAGGGCAGCAAGGACAGGAGCTCAGCCCCAGAAACTCCTACCCAACCAGCAGTCGTGCCAGTCCCTCGCAAGCAAGTGCACTTCCAGGAGAAGGTGGTGCAGATCATCCCCTCTGTCAGCGAGAGCTTGGAGGACATGGAGAGTGAGGCTGAGGAGACCACATCGGACACAACGCCCATCCTCACCCCACCTGATACCCCCATCATCCTCGCTCCTCTCAGCTCTGCCGGCCTCTTTTGAGTCCTCAGCAGGAATGAGGACAGGATAGACCAGCTACCCTGGAACAGATGCTCCAGCAGCAGCCAAAGGGCCCCAGGAGGTGGCCCTTTCTGCCTTTCATGCTTTTGGGGTGACAACTGTGCCACCCTCTCTTCGAGGGGCTGCCTGCACTACCTGGTGCCACACGTTGTGGCAGGGCCAGGGGACAGGCAGTGGTTCAGCCAGGGCAGTGCCAGGGCAGTGCCAGCACAGCGAGGTTTCTGCTCCCACAGCCTCACACATGTGTCATGACCCTGTTCAGCACTACTCACCACTGCAGTGCTCCTGCCTGACACCACAGCCATGGCCTGTGCCTCCTTTCTGACAGCAACAGGCAGGAGGAGAGGAGAGCGCCATGCCCCAGAGCAGCCTCTCCTGGGGCACTTGTGTCCCTCTGGTCCTCGCTGCACATGGCAGAGCTCGGGGCTGGGCCACATTCAGCACAGGGCACTGCAGCCTGCAGGTTCCCTCACGGCACCTGCACCCACTGCAGCAGCTTGAGACATCCAAAACATTATTTCAGGAGTGGGCTGAGACCAAGCACACCCCTGGCCCTAGCACCTGCTTAGTACCTCCCCAGGCACCCTCTGAGCCCAGCAGGGAAATCATCTCTGGCCTTGGGGACACCTAAGCAGGAGCAGAGGCCCTCTGGGTGTCCCCTGCTTGGACAGCCCCCTTGAATTAGAACTTTGGGATGATATAGCAGCCCAGGTCCTGAGGTTCAGCACCATGCTGGTACAGCAGACTGTGTGTAACTCCAATGTGTGTAATTATGGCCCCCAGAGGGCAAAGGCAATAATAAAATTACCATACTGTCCCACCGTTTTCCATGCCAGCTCTTCCCTGAACCCCTTAACTCTAGCTTAATCCTAGAATAATTTCTGCCTTTTGAGGACTGTTCAGTTATAATCAGGCATTTCTCTCCTATTCAACTTATTCTTTTGGCTCTCTCCCACCTGAGGACATTTGGGAAGACCTCAGGTGGCTGGATTCCCTTGGACACAGGACTTGAAGCCACACTGTCACGGTTGTTGGGATGGAAAGCTGTAACTGCTCTGAGCCCAGACACACAGCACTGGGGAGAAGCGATGCTAATTAGAGAAGGTTCCTGAGACCTGCTAGACTATTTATAAGATAGAAGCCAGTTAAGCTGGCTATTTTTCTTGTAAATACATTATTTCTTCTATTTAAGATCTCAGCTCTCCAAGTGGTAATCTCCACGTTCATTTAGGAAAGCAGTGTAGGTCAAAGTGTAATCAGAGGGCAATTGAGATAAGAAACTGGTGTTACTTTTTAATGAACTCTTTTAAAGTAACTTCTAATTTGTGATATGGCTGAGGAAGAAGATGAAAGATATTGACTCACAATGTTTGACTGCCTGTGTTTAATAATGAAACTGTTGACAAGAGCAGTTTATGAAGGGTTACACACACTCGTCAGTCCTACAATGAGACATAGACAAAAAACTTTTTGTTGCATCACCAACATTTAAAATGATAGCTGGTATCAATCTTCTCTAAACATGATACATGGGCTAGAGACCTCCTGTTTCTGGCTGCATGAATTAACCTTCCACCCTGTCATGGTGTGCTGGGGAGGAGTCACGTACACATGTGCCTTTAGGGTGGATTTGCACCTGTAAAAATAGCTTCAGAAAATTGCACCCAGTTAACACCGCACAACTGATAGCAGCAAGCCCAGGATCCAACCACAGCTTCACCCTCAACCTGGTGTATCCATCACATTAGCAGATAAAAAATAAAGCTATTTTCCTCTAAAGCTGGTGACAAATATACCTGCAGCAACCAAGGTCCTGATCCAGGCATGCTAACAGGATACCCACCCTGGCCAACTCTGCCCAAAAAGGTTGTGTTTAGAGCTGGCTCCCTGGCTTGACCACACATCTGCTCTGCAATTAGAGCCACTCTCATTAGCAAAGTCAGCTTTCTGCATCATCAAAGGCTATCCTTTGAACATTGTATAATTAATTGCACACAGGGAGATAAACTTCGTTGAAAAGGCACTGCTCCCAATATATTAAGCAATCTGCTGACAAGAGAAAGACCATATTTCTGCAGACTCTTCCCCAGCCCTCAGCAAAGCTCCTGGGCAGCCTGGGTGGGAACAGTTGCTCTGCCACAGATTTCATCCTTCAGCCCTTACTCGATGAGCCAGTCCCACGATTTGGACCTGTGGGGCAGCAGGGCCAGCTGGCAAGGGGCAAAGCAATGTGGTGACAGCACCTTTGGCACCCTGAAGTGTGTAGGGAGTAAATTTCATTGTTCTGTGAAGTGTTTAAAATGCATTTGGAGTTGCTAGAGTCTGCACAATTAGGTTTCCGTTTTTAGGCTCATCTTTTAAAAGTCTGTTGTAGGTTTCCCTTCAGAACCAAGACTGGGGGAAGCTACAGGTGAGGTGTTTTTTCAGGCTTCATGGAGCCAGCATTGGACCTGGTTGCTTTTCTTGCGTGCTCCCTTGTGTTGGCCTGGCTCTTCTCCAACCCCACAGCTAGTTGGCTCAGGAGATAAAGGCTGGGAAAAAAAGCTGCTTGTCTTTTCTGTGGTATTAAATTGCCTGTTCAGTTAAGGTCCATGGCTGACTCACCCTGGAGTCCGCCAAGAGCCTTCATCCATGCTGGGGAAGTGGCTGCTCCTTCAGAGGCTCAAGCAGCACCTGAGCTGCTTCCCAGGTTGTCCCTGCCAAGGAGTCCATTTGTACATCCCCCACTCTGCACCTCACCACCCATCCCACCCCTGGTGGGATGCCATCTTCCAGCTCCATCAGCGTGCAGGCCTGTTAGCCCAGAGGAACAATAATTAGGAAAAAGAAAGCAGGTGGCTATCTTCTTGGGTAATGAGCCAAACAAGTTCAGGGAGGGCCAGCCACAAATGAAGGGGATGGGGGATAAAAGAACCCCTTTCAGAGGCAGCAGGCTGTTAGAGCAGCTCAACTGCTTAAAGAAACAAAGCCTCAGGCTTTCTTTAAAACCCAGTGCAGAGGAAATGTTCAGCCTCAGGGGGTGTCAGATGACTTTGCAGAGGCCTCAGAGATTATTCACTCAAGTGTGCACTTCTCTGTTGGCCCCACTCCCTACATCTAGCTGTGAGAGTCATCCCAGGGGCTTCTGAAAGCACCAGAGGTGCTGTAGAGGGCTGTGGGGGGTCTGTATGAGAAAAGCTCTCATATATGCCTGGTAATTGCAGGGAAAGAAAAAGAGGAAGAACTTGATGCTATTAACTTTGCAGTGCACAGTATCTGAATTTGAGCTGCCTGAACTGTAAGTCCACACAGCACTGCATGAACTCTGCGATGTAATTTTTGCCTGCATTGCAAAAATTCATTACTCAGCTGGTCCATTGAGATTAATCCACTGAGTTACAGTGCATAAAGCTATAAACTCCCGTGGATTCACATACTGAAAGGAAATGAGATGAATCATCCAAAAGAAATACATGTGTAAGGTAAAACTCTGTGAGGTAATCCTGGCAGAAATTGTTTCCTTCAAAATTTCCACCAAAGATCCCCCTGCATCAGGAAAGAATTGCCTGCTTTACATGTACATGTGAAGTGGAAACACTCGACAATGCTACTTGACAGCCCCCATCAAAACTTAGTGAACTGGTATGTTGCAAGTAGTTACTCCATTTTAAGTTTTATATGCAGGAAAACCAGATTTCAGTGCAAGCTTCAGTTACAATTTCTCTCTTCTTCCAGTGCACAGTAGTTGTTGCAGAGCCCTGGAGACAGGCACGCTGCCTGCCCCACCACAGTGCTCCCCCCTCACACCAAGGCCTTGGATGATCACCTGCTGAACCCCTTAGATCCCCACAGGGACTCTGGTCCCCATGTTCTCTGAGCACTGCTCCATATTTGAAACATGGAAATTAATGTCTTACCCAAACAATGGCAGTGGTAGGAAAATAAGGCACAGGAGAGAAAAGCGTTCAGTTTCTGCAGTGTCAGTGCTCAAAATCAGAAATGCCCTGATTGAACCTGTAACTGCAACACTCACATCAACAAACACCAGTGTCAGCATCAGTGGCACAGGTGGCTTCTAATTCAGTATTGAGTCATATCCACATGCAGGAGAGGACCTGTCTCCACTTGATTCCAAATGCTGCGTGCTCACACACCTGTAACCCTACCACTCTTCAGCCCTGCACCTTCTCCTATCCCTGTCAGGAGATTCTCCTACGTGCTGGGCCAGAAATGCAGTTTCTGTTTTGGCTGGCCTTCTGCATTTTCTGCTGTGTGGGAAGTTACAGGAGACGAAACTGGATCCCAAACCTGCCTGGGATTGCTTGGAGCTGTCAGCTCCAGTGTCTGCTCGGCATGATGCAAAAGCAGGAATATGACCTGCAGCCACCATGCATCAGCTGGCATACCACGAGTGAAATGACTGCATAGGTCACATCCTAATGAATGATTGAGGTGCCTCTTGCATTCTAATTCTAGGCAATTATTCACTCAACATGTGACTTTATTGAATCATGTTTTAAGGCTCTAGGCAAAACACCAGGAACCAGCCCAGGTCTTTGGATCACAGACTAAAGAGGGAATCCCTACTTCAGACAGGAAAAAAAAAAAAGGAAATAAAAAGGAAAAAAGAGGGAAGAGTAATGTTTATTGGCAACTCCTCCTCATAACATCCTGGATTTCCTACAGCTCAGGAGGAAGTTGTGAACAGCATCTTAACACTAATCCCCATCCTACTCTCATCTCTTCCTTCTGCCCAGCTACTTCTTCACCCTTTTCCACCTCTCTTTTCCAACCCAGAGCGCTGTTTAAAAGGAAACATCGTCTTGATCAAGCCATGCTAAACAAAATTACATGCACTGTGGCATGATCGCACTTTTCTTTCCTGCCCCTCCCTCTCCAAAACTCCTCTCTAAGAGTAGCTGTGTTTGGTACTCACCCAGGTGCCCAGCCTTGCTGGTCAGCCCCCAGCCCCTGCTGGCACCCAGCTCCCCAGCTCCTGCACAGCCCCCTGCCCCCACACTCCCTGGAGAGACACGCTGGCACATGCAATTTTGGATGAGGCTTTCAACCCTGCAGAGGGGGCGAACATCTGCCAAATTGTGCCTAGAAGGAAAGAAGGCAGCAGACACAGGGAATGTGCCCAGGAAGAAGAGACCATAGGGCAGCCCTAGCTAACTTGCTTTGTTTTTATGGGGTTTTTTTTGCAAACCTTGCCTTCCAACTCTAGATGGATGGTGCCTGCTGATGCACTACACATTTTGCACCATAAAAAAGCAATTTGGTTTTCTTCAATAATGTTTTTGCTAGTATGCATTACTACCTTCAATAGCATGAGAAAGCAAAAGAACAAAAAAAAGTTTTATTGTGCACAAAACTGAGGGGAAGAAGTTCTTCTACACTGGCTACTGTTTAAGCCACGCTCAAGTAGAATCCTCTGGGGGAATCTGGTATAGTGATAGGACTTTTAAATTTGTTATGGTAGCACTACATTTCTCCCTTTCTAGGTGGGGAGACTTCCTCTGGGTTCTTCATTGCTTCTTTTACTTTTGTGCTTGTTGAGGAGACAGTCCCCAGCCCTTTTCTGGGCATATAATTTTGCAGCAGTGTGGCAAGGAAGCTTGATCTGAGAAGTTCTTGGGGGGTTGGACTAGAGAAGGGAATTGCACCTCCCAAAAACCCAGGCCCATGCAGGAAAGTGAACTCCATCTTATTCCTCTCCAGTTTATTCTTATCCCATCTCAACATCTGTTTCTCATGCAAGCATCTGCAAGCTCAGAAGAAATCATCAGCTGCAGAAATGGAATTTTAGTGTCTTCTCCACCAGAGACATGTTATGTGTTTCACACTGGGACTACATGTTGTGGCAGTGTAAAAAGTATGGCAATCTCACTGTCAACATCTCTCACGGAAGTGCCCTAAGAAGGAAATTGCAAACAAATTTCTGCTGACTGGTTTGGAAATGAAGAAGGCTCTGCTTTTGTCATTACTTTTCCTGGCTCTTATCCAGTACTAAAATACTACATTTCTGCTATAATCATTTTATCAGCGTCATTGTTTCATGTTTTCTTCACTTCCAACCAGTAATCACAGACACAAACATTTCCATAGTCAAGCTGATATTCCTTCTAAATCAAAATTCCATGTCTGTTTTCCACTTACATAGCACTTTCAACCAAGGAAAAGCTGGCACAAAATGGCAAAGTATTTTGCTTTATGTCCCACAGCTAAAATTAAGAATACCCCAAACCCATTAATTTCAGTGCTGCTCATCCTGAAACTGTGCCACAAGTATGAATTACTCCATCAATACTGTGCACCTAGACAGGGTGCCATGCCAGGTCATGTGAGACAAACTACCAGACAAGGCAAGGTAAAAAATACCACATGGAATTATATTGCCACAGAAATGCTACTGCAGCCACTGTGCTGGTTCTGCCCCAAAACAGTGTCCTGTGTGCCATTCTGGACAGACTCCCTCCTTTCTTGTTACTTGCTTATAGCTGTGAAGACTTGTGGCACCTCTGAAATGCTCATGCAGCCACTCTAGATTGCACAGAAGTGCCATGCAAAAGCTGAGCTTTGTTACTCAATACTTCTATTTAAAAAGCAATCATTCAAGTAACTGCCCCACAACCAGCTGTCTATAAAACAATTAAAACAAGAGTGTAAGAAAAAACAAGTTGACCAATGTCTTAAACCTTTTTTATAGGACTGTAATTCACATATAGCTGGCATTCAGATCAGCCATTCAGATGGGCATTTTTCTTATTAAAATGATTTTACATCTCCAGCAAGCACAGTCAAAATTACAAGTTGAATGGAATTCAATCAAAGCTAATCTCAAGTAGAAAATCAGCAATGATAGCTGTTAATGAAGTTTTACAGAGCTTTCACTTAACGGTAATTAGAAATTACAAGTAAAATCATATTTCTGAAAATATTCATCTGTTTTACAATGATTTTAATGCTGTAGTTACTAAGATAAAAGATAATTTTATTAATAGCATTTTGCCTTCATTCTTCCCCTTTAAGGAAAAGTTTGACATCTATGAAAAGCTTTCTTGTGAAGCTGAGTAGGTGTGTACATGGCTCAATACCTGTGCAGAACAGCTACTAGGAAGAACTGGAGCCAAGTAGAATTTCTGTTTTACTGTGCTGCGGTTTATATTTCATTTGATCTATTTAATCATGTTTTAAATCTGATTTATTCAAAGTAGTCGTGAGAAACTTTATCAGACCTCTGAGTTCACAAGTCTATAAACTTACTCTGCCCTAGATGAATCACTCATAAATGGATGCGTACAAAAAGCAGGAGAGGGCAAATGGAGATTTTTTTCCCTTCTCCAGGAGCAGAAGGATAGCAACATATAGTGGAATTCGGAACTGGAATTACCACATATATTTGGAGTATTTCTTTCCCATTTGAAGACCAGAAGGCAGACTAAAAAAACCACAAATATATAGCAAACATAAGCAAACATAGTTAAATGATAATTAGTTGCCCTGTATAACTTTTCCATCAGCTTTTTAATTCTGAGATGGTTTGAACACTGCAATACTCTGCTGTTGCAGCATCGCTGTGTGGTTCTGTGGCAGGAGCAGCAGGACACTGTGCATCACCTCCCAGTGCAGAGGAGGTCAGTGGATGGGACAGCGAGCCACGGCATGCCAGGGTGCGTGTGGGAATGGCTCGTTCTTATAGCACCACGACTGGAGCTCACTAGCTTTCCCTCATCTCCTCCAGGAGATACCACACCTTTCCGTGCTGTGATTGTATTTAGCAAACCAGGTTCATCTTAAATGACCAGCCCTATGTATTTCTAATAAACAAGACAATGTGCATTGCATAATAAGAGCCTGCTATTTCATTTCATGTAAATTGGGTAAATCCAGGTTGCTTTGATGGGAAATATCAGGGTGATTGTCTCCAATCAGGTGCAGTGGCACTGTTTCTGGCTGTGATTTCTCAGACAGAACCTCGTGTGTGCACACTGGGTAGCTGATGCACCGTGCATTTGATGTTTCAAAGGCAGCAAACCCTCTGGGATTCACATGCTAACAGAGATAACCTCTGCAGCACAGTTACACACATGCTCTGTGTTGGACAGATCTCTGCAAGCCAAAGTCTGTTGCAGGTAAGAAAATACACCATGGCTAGAAAAGTCATAATGGTGTAAAGTAGCCTCACCACCAGAGTAAATACCAAAACCAAATATATCAGTAACAGGAAAAACAAACTTAAAAACCAACCAAAACCCTCAAACCTGCACAACATCAAAGAACTGGATAAAAATCTATGAGATTATCTATCAGGTATTCTGAAGTCCAAGGATAATATCAAACCAGATATGATCATGTTAATAATTCCCAGGCTTGTCACAGCTATGAAAAACCAAATTTAAATTATAATGATGTTATAAATGAATGAAATTACTAAGATTTTATTGAAAGGTTGGTTGGCATTTCCATAAAGACTGCAACTCCTGGAGTCATGTGAGGCTATCAGACACTGAGCTCCTATTCAAAGGGATGCCTCTGTCACAGAGAAAAATCCTGAAGACTGGGAGCACCTGCTGATCCTGGAGAGTTTGTTTGTGGCTTTGAATGTACAGAACTGGCTAGTCTGCATCACCTGGGAAAGGGAAAATATTTAGAATTCCTCTCATAAATGACCACTTCTTTCATCCTTTTTTTCCCCCTATAATGTTCAGCTACATGCAGTGTAAATATTGCAGACCACTGATGTTCAGGATTTTAAACAACTTGTGCCCATCAGTCATCATTGAGGGAAAATTTCTTCCACAGCTGAAAATCTGGCTGTTGCTTTGCGTAAACCAAATGAAGGTTACCTGAAAATCCAGTCTTCATTATTTACTTATAGTTTTGTAAATAAAGCAATCTTTAGGAGATTGAGATAAAACACTTCACACAGTCCAGATATGATCCAGCAAGAAACTGGTTCAGCCAAAATGACCACATACAAAGCCTGAGACGAATCCCAGAGGCAGGCAAGGTTCTCAAGTGCATCTGAAATGGCACTAAAGCCCATTGGTTTCTTCTTGCTGATGGATCCAGGATATGATTACTGGCACACTGAGTAGCCCCTTCTTTTCCTACACTCCACTATTTGTCTAGTGTCCCACAGGTAGCAATGGCCAAGGATTAAAAGAAAAGGAAAAAACAGAGAGATTAGTGCCTGAAATTCTGTAATTCTGGAAAAAAAATTTCCCTAAAATTCCCTCTGACGTGAATTGTCATGTGAGGGCAAAAATAGCTGTTGTGAGCAGAGGATTGCATGAGCACACCCTGTGTGCATATACGCCCTGTATTTATGATTTTACCCACTGGTAGCTGACAGCTGATGTACCACGTAGAGAGGTCAGTTTGCCATAAGCAATTATCTACCTCTGGTTTGGATTTAAATTTCTAATGAATAAAGTCCAAGGCTGTAATTCTCTGCAGTCCCAAGTGAAAATTATAGACCAGTGGTCACAGAAGCCATCTCAGAGCTGACCTGCCCCTGATGCTGCTCCCCTTCCCTGGCGCCAGTGACAGCATCACGCGTGGAGAAGGCATCACGTGTGGGGAAGGCATCATGTGGGAGATCTGCTGACCTTGGCAATCCTGCAGTGGGGAAGGCAAGGTTCTCTGCTTCTACAGATAATCCCAATGGCCCTCCCCAATGTCCCTTGCTAGGGCTTGGTATGGAGATGTAGTTCACTTCTGCACAATCCGGAACAACCTCCACGGTGCTGATCGTGCCAGGTGAGAATTCGCAGTACACAAAATGGTAATGATTCTTTCCACATACATTCCAAAACCCTTGCAGACTTGGAACTCCCACCCATTTTTGGGCGGATCCCATTTTCTCTGAACTGGTCTTATTTCAGTTCCTCCCTTGTTAAAACTGAACCACGCACAGCCACGCAGAAAACAGTGGCACTAACGTCAGGGTGCCTCCTAATCCAATGCCTTCTGTGGAAACAAATGCTTTCTTTTGAAACTAAAAAGGCAGGTACCCACTATATGCATCACATACAAATTTGGCACTGTACATTGTCCATAATTTCAAAGGTGAGTCTGATTGCAGAGGGTCCATAATATCAGAATAACTCATTGAAAGTACTTGTGCATGTCTTCATTATTTGAAAATTATAGGAGTCTGAAAAAATCATTTTGTTTTGCGATGGCACAATCCCTTTTCAAAACATGAAAATGAGCAATCCAGCAGGAGCATGGAAGCATACAGTGATTTTATTCAAAGGGTTAAGGGAGGATAGTTTAGCTGCTTTCCTAAGGGAACAATGATCAGGAGATTATGCTGCCTGTGTGTTTGTCTGCATGTTCCCTGGATTTCAGCATAGTCCTCCACGAAATAATTAAGGCTTTGTTGTTTGATGACAAAAAGTTGACGAACTAGAAGAGAAAGATGTGATATGGTCAGTGTCCTGACCAGTAAAGACTGCAGCATGATTAGGAAATCAGAAGAGGAAGAAGGGGAGCAAGAGAGATACCCTAATCACTGGAAATATTTAACTGCCTGGAGCCTGCAATCAACTGTAAGGCACAAACAGACAGGAAACCAGGATTGCTTCATCTAGCGCTCAAGGAATGATTTATTAAACAAAAAAGAATTTTGATAAGTTCGAATTAAAATTTTTACAGCATTGTTAACTTCAAGGATTTACCTGCCTGTTAAAATTTTGTTTAAATATTTTTTTCAGATATTTTCTTTTTCTCAAGGCAAAAAAAAGTGACATTTTTATTTTCAGTAATCCATTCTCTTATATCTCTTTCAGTAAAATTTGTAATTAGGACATGATTGATGATTTATATGAAAAAAATCTGACATCCCTTAGGGCACAAAAGGAAGGATTTCAGCCACAATTTTCATTTACTTATTTGAATATTTATTCAGATTAACAAGATTGCAGCTTAGAGCTGTTCAGACAAGTAGCAGGGACAGTTCGTGCACAAAATCCTCCTAATTGGAGGTGCCAGCTGAAGCACAGGAAGGAAAAAAAAGCCCTGGAGATGAGAATTATTTGAGAAGATGGAACAACAGCGGTGAGTGGCCCAATGTCCCAGTCGCTAGACGTGGACACCAGACACTCATTTCAAGATGTCAGGATGACCTGAGCAAGTCTGTGGATACAACAGGTGCTGACTGATTTGGCTGGGCACAGCTGCAGTGGCACCAGAGAAAGCAGCAGCAGGGAGATGCCAGCCCAGCGTTGCCAGCTGAGAGACAGGGCCCAGTGCAAGGGGCACAGACCCTAAAAGTGATGCTGCCAGGGCCAGGTCTCAGTGGGTACCCCGTGTGCTGCTCTGCAGGGCTGCTGCTCAGACCAGAATCAGCCTGAGGATCACAACTTGTTGGACAGTGAAGACCTGACTAATTGTTCTGCTGGCTTTCAAAAGGAAAATACAAGTTACCAGCTTCTCAGACCTGTTCTCCTCTCATATTGGAGCTTCCCCACTGCAGATCGATAGTCCCACTAGCAGAGAGGGACACGGTGTCCTCTTCCACAGACCCTGGGAACTCACCACTTTTCAGATGGCCACTACTCCCTACTCCAGGGGAAGGAAACAGTCACAAGACCCCTCTGCAAAGGGATCTTCCTGCCTCAAGACCCTTCACAAAATGCTTCCAAAGCAAAGAGGTTATCCTGATCATCAAAAAGACACGGATTTCTTTTGTGATGGTAGGAATTATGCCCTTGTCTGATATTGTTTGTCTTAATGAAAGCATATTCCCATGTTTAATGAAAACTTTGGATGTCTAGTGCAACATTAAGAGGAGCAGAGCTTGAAAGAGGTCCCTAAGTTTCATTTGTCCTCTGTGCAGTGTTGTGGAACTATGTGTTGGCACTAACATTTTAGAAGTTAACTTTCTTCACGTAGCAAGAGTATGAAACATTTTGTTGACATAAGTAAAAGAGAACATGTAGGTTCTTCATTTGGTTTGGAAAAGTATCACTTTGGGGTCAGCAGGCAAATTTTGTCTTTATAAGGGAAAGCTTCCATTGAAAACACAGGCTATATTTGATAAGCAGGTTTGCTATTTAAAGTGCATTTCTATAGCTAAGGTTAAAATATTTTGATCATGTTCCTTTTCCCTTACAAAAGATCAAAACAATATTCTACATCCCAAGGGCAAGGTAATCATCTTAATTTTATAATTACTATGTATTTAATTTTTTCATTATTTACAGTAGATTATTTCATGTGGGAAAATGAATGTTGATGCTCAGAGCAGACCAGTAGTTTGTATTGGTAACTGTATCTTCACTTTTCAAAGAAAAAAGATCAGATGTATGAGTAAGCAAAACCTTTGCTGTTTCAAAAGTAATTCCTACTGTATATAAAGGTACAAGTGAAAAAATAAGTGCTTTACCATTTGGAAAGACAGGTCTTTGATTATCTAACCTGCTGCCATAGCAAAAGTTAGGCCGAAATTGGTTTTAATGCATGAAAAGAATGAACAAACAATGATGGAGCTGATTAGTAATGAAATTCATATTTGATAGGAATTTTCCAGCAGAAAGAAGGCAAGGAGAAAGGTGTTCATGGGAAGAGAGATGGGGGTACCAGCCCACTCTGGGTGGCTGCTAAATCAGCCCCCATTCAACCCAGTTACAGGTATGCAAAAATCCTGATTTGAATGGAAGACAGAAGTTTTGTGATGCTGTCTCTATACCCCCAGCACCCTCCTTCTGTCCCAGAGCAAACCCATTACTTTAATTCTTAGGATTAAGAAGAACCCAAGTCACTCTGCCCACAGTTCCTTTGACCCTTCAAAAATGCCAGGGCAGGTCCTGCTGATGGCAGCACGAAGCTGACCAGAGACTTCTTTAGTCTGTGCTTACCAGTGCTCAGTGGCCCATGCTCACCAGGACACTGCTGCACACTGAGTGCAAGGCCTGCATAGTGCTCGTACTGGTCCCAGTTCTTCTGCCAGAGGATTTCAATTCACACTCATACGGCTTTCATCCAGCAGCAAGTGCAAGAGAAACAAAGCATAGATAATTTTTAGCTTTCCACATGTGTAGGCAGATGTGTAAATTACTTTTTTCTTTAATTATAGTTGATACCCATGGGTGTGACAAGATACTGCTCTATACATTACTACAAAATTAGCAGAAAGATAAAAAATAATTTTCTGCAGATCGTGAGGCAAAACAATTTGAACAATGCAAAGCTCATAAGTTGCAACACAGACTTCATCTTCATCCACCCTCAGAGGTGAAGAAATCCTGGCTTGCGTACATTTCACAAACTTCAGCATCAGCCGGAAAGCATTGTGGAAATAATTGCTCTTTTCACAAGCTGGTTGAGTTAACAGAGAGACTGGTGCTGAGCTTTTCATGTGCAAGCTGCCCATTCCATGGGTGACTGGCACTTGAGCAGGAGGGCAGCGCTGCCTGGGGCATTACCAGACAAGGCATCAGCAGTGTGAGCAGCAGGGACAGGCATTCAGCCCTCTCTGTCCCTCATGAGCCCTTCCTTTTGACACTTCTTACTTTACCTTTGTTATGCACAAGATTCATAATTATCTAAGTGCCAACGCAGAGCTACCTCACTCGTCACTTACGAATACTGTGCCACTCGGCCCAGTTGCTGGTAATCCCCAGGCAAGCCCATTGACCTTGATGATGACCACCATAAATATTTTTGCAGGCCTGACAGAGCTCAGAAGAATCTCTCACTCAAGCAGCACCTGTTGTCACTAGTGCTTCATGCTGCTGCACTTCTGCCTCTGTGTGTATGGACTCCACTGAGAGCAGTTCCTTTGCTGTTTGGAGGTGTAGGGTCCATTCCTGAACAGGGGGGCTCTGCCTTCACCCCCCAAACATGCCTGTGCTGGGGGACAACAGCACTCCAGCCAAGGCAGCAGCATGGGGTGGGTGGCTGATGGCAGAGGTTTCATGCTGCTGGGAACCAGGTATTATCCCAGGGATTCAGTGGAGAGCTCACTGTCAGACCAGTGCTTAGTTCTCAGTGTTTTCCTCACTCTCAGGAAGCAACTGTTTACACCATTATGACATGAAATGTTTTTAAAGCCATTTGAGTGCACAAGGAGATCCTTCTGTTTTTGCTGCTATGTGTTCCCTTGGAGACTCCTGGACGGCAACTTCCACAAAAACAAGTCTGTCTCTCAATAAAGCATACCTCCCCTTAAAGGCCCTCCTTAACATACTTAAAATAGCCAAACATTTCTGATAACCACGTTCACTAGCTGCATGAAGAAGCCAAAAGGACATATTTGATCCATGATGAACTGCTATATTCAGCTGTATAAAAATATCTTCCATTCCTAAGTCATTTCCAGAGCCAGGTCCAATTCCTGCAGCAGGAGGGAATGGGGAGAGCAAAGAGTTTACAGAAAACTCTAATATGCTGTACATGGGGGTTTTATCCATAAAAAGCACTGGAAAGAGTTGAGGCTTAATAAACTGAACATGTAGTGTACCATTTATATAAAGGCACTTATTTATACAAGGGCACCTAGACTGACCAGTTTAAAGTTTATTTACATATGACCACACTTGTGAAGATGCAGCCACAACTCTGACAACATTTCTTTAAGCATTTCCACTGATTTCCATACCTGGTTATAGTGTGAGTAACTTCCACCGAAACCTGACAATTTACAACAGACTGTGCATGTCCGCTTTTTAAAAAAAATCAGCCCAACCCTCACCCACGGTCACCTTCTTTGCGCATCTCAAACACTTCAAACACATACTGCCAATAACCTGCAATGACTTTACCCAGTCCTTTGCTATGTATGGTATTATGCTGTGTTTATGCAATGTTTTAGTGAGGTTTTTTTGTGATTGGAGCATTGCTTTGGACTAAAGAATGAAGCTGGCTTTGTTCACAGAGAGTTAATAGCACATCTTAATGACTTAGAATAGCACGAGGCACTCAAAGGCAAGTACACATTTAAACAGTTCACTCATGAAATTCATGTCGAGCTTCAAAAGGCACTGAGACTTTAAAAAGGGGGGAACCTGCTTTTCTTACAGGAAAGATGAAAGAACTTGGAGAGTATGAAAGGAAATAATGAGAAGATTCATAAAAACATCCTATCCCATGTGCAGAATCAATATTTGAAAACACTCCATGTTCTAAACCAGCTCTTTGAAAATCATTTCCTCTCCTAATTCCCTGCCAGAAATTGAACTCAGACGTTTCTATTTCTCTTTGAAGACCTAATAACAAGTCATGTAGGAACAGGTCTTCTCCTGAGATTTTCTTTCATATTTCTTTCTGATCTGTAAATATTAAAGAAAATAACTTCTGAGGATATATTAAATATTTCTGATAGTAACCACAGGCAGTACTGCAAGAAAAAAGCATGCAAGCTATCATAGAAATATCAAATCCTGCTCAAAACCTTGGTCAATGCTCATGTCAGTGTTTAAGCTGATCTGTTCTATGGATGAACAGTATCTGTGAGACAGAAAGAATATTTGGAGGAACAAAAATTGGGAACTGAACAAGAAAAATAATTAGTTTCAAGATTTAAAAATACCTGGAACATGCAGAATGAAAAACGCACCAGCTTTAAATCTGAGTACACAAGTGAAAAAAAGAAATCATACTTCTGCAAAGTTTGTATTGTTCTAGTGAGGACACCACTCGTGGTGGAACACAGCTGCACTAGGCTTGTACTCCACAAAAAGAAGAGACTTTAAAAGGTCACTGTCCTGAATGCCTTAAAAAGGACCTGTCTGAACTCTCTATTCAGGCCTACCTAATTTCCACTGCCGAACAATTTTGGCCCACTCAGAGTATACTTGAGACCACTGACACACATGTGCCCATCTTGGCAATGCTTTCTGAGTCCATACAGATTGTGGAAAAGCCTTCTAGTTTCATAACTATTCATTTAGGGAATATCCATCCAATTCTACGGCTATTTAAGAGGTGAAATATAAATGGAGGAAAATCTCCTGAAACCACTCCAGCAACAATGTAGAATTATGGAACAGCAACAAAAGCATTAAAAGAATAAAAGAAAAACATGTGCACTAACATCTGCAGAGTATCAGAGTTCCTTCCATCCTTTCCAGATAACATGAGAAGCTGGAATTGGTAGGTTGCTAGTAAAAAAGAAAATTGTTGAAGGTCTACTGACAATTTCATTAGATATGATAAGGTATATCTATGAATATATTTGTTTTCAAAATTCCTGATCCTGCTCTGCCACTCTACAGAGGCTGGTATTCTCCTTAAAAATCCAGCAATCTGTGATAGTAGAAGAGCCTTGTTATAGCTGTGGTGGCTAAGGAGCTGAAAAGCACCAGGTCTGAGAATAAAAGGAATCACGTCTCTCTGGTGCTGCATTAGGGAAAAGCTGAAGCGATAGTAGAAGGAATGAGGAGTGGGAAAGAAACAGAGGCTTATTGTCAAGTTGCTGCATGATTGGGGAAAAAACAGTGCATGACCATCCTTTCACTGCCAGCACTGCTTCCAAACAGCCAGGAATTGAGTTTTCATTCTTCTGCAGCCGCAGCTGCTCAGCCAAACTCATGACTTCGGGCACAAGGTCAGTAATGCTTTGATTTTTTTATCATCCAAAACTAGTGAAGGCTTCATGGAAGCTGCAAAAGATGGTATCAGACCTGAGCTTGAGGAGCTGCTTTATTATTTGGGAACAAATGCATTTCATTGTGTTGTTTTGCTTGTAAGTCTTGTAGGTGAAAGTATGACTATTTCTTGAAAGATTCCTTTTGGTTAAAGAGATTCAGGCCTGGCTCACCTAGCCTGAATTTAGATAACTCTGGGATAGCTGAGGAGGCATGGGAAGATGGCAAGTGAGGGAATAATAAAGTGGTGGCTTTAAGCCAAAAGAAAGGGTGCTAGATCAGTAAAACAAAGGTTTCTAAATGTCTCTTTTTCTACAAAAGCAGCCAAGTATTTTCAACACACAGATTGTACCAGCATGTAGTGCTAGGAAGTCAGTATATAAATTGTTGTTCTGTAACAAGAAAAGAAATTGCTAATCATATTATTTGGGGAAAAAAAGTTTAAAAGTCTTCTTGATTAAGAAAACAATAAATGCAATAGATTTTTTGGCTGAATCAGTCTGACTGAAAGATCTGTAACTGAGAAAACAGAAGTTTAGATGTGGCCTCTGTGGGGTTGTATAGTGTAGAGAAGATGCTAATTCAAACACTGCATTTTCTTTGAGGTTAGACTATGGAGATCTTCACAGACAGTGCAGCTGCTATTTGTGCACCTAAGCAGGATAGCTACCTCTCAGGTTTTTTTGTTCCTTTTTTGATAACAAAACTTGATGTCCCTGCAATCAGTCTCTACCTAGCATCACATTTAGCAAAGCTTTCTTTTCCTTTCTCCATCCTCATCCCATGAAGTGGATAAATCTTGTCACTGAGCAGGTTTGTATAAACTTTGCTAGGAAACTGTAAAGAACTGCTATATTTAGGTTCCCAAGTTTTTAATTAAATTATAAACATTTACATTTTTTAAATTTTCAATTGTTTTTGCTTTTTTTCCACTAATTATCCAACAACTTGTTTTCTCCACCTTGAAAGCTTCACTGTGACAATGATTGATTAACTTACGAGTTACCCAATAACTCTGTGTTTCCCAGAGTTAGCCAGAGATGTTTCCAAATTCACCTACAGATCAAATACTTGACATGGTAATGCAAGTGACCTACTTCTCAGACAAATGAGTGTAATCCATTTCTCTAGAAGCTTTGCTCCTTTTCTCGGACTCATTGATACTTTTGTCTTGTTCAAGAGCAGCAACCTAGTCAAAACCTTAGCAGAGAGTCCAGGCTGCTGCCCAACACCCTCAGATAGGTGTAAGTAGGAGTAAGGAGTACCACACTGGCTCCATTCAGTATTAGACAGCACTTTCCTCATCAGAAAAGTACAGAACCTGTCTGGATTGCAAGTGCAGAGCAGGACTACTGACAGACGAATTTACTGGTTTTTGCAGAGAGAAGATATGGCTGTTTGTTGCTGTTACATATTTGTTTCAGGGAATTACTCACTCAGAAGAACTGAGAAGAATGAAGAGAGCTGTGGATCCTGAAGCCTTTATGAGTATTGTAAGTTGGTGGAGTGACCTGAGGATGGATGTTATGCATGACTTACAGCAGAGGGGTTTCTAAGTGTTAGAAATAACAAGGCAGATAAGCTGCCTTTATTTAACCTGTCCTCTCTAGTCACTGTGTACACTACTGCTTTCTCTTCTGTCCTCTTGTGTCTGCATGTGTAACAGCCCATCTTGTCTCTGATAGAAATTAGAGCAAATAGTAAATCTCAGGACTTAATTTCCTTTTAAATATCAGTTACCAGCTTGCTATTGCTGGCACTATCTGCCTATCTGAAAGAATGACTATCTGGAATGTCAGCATTTACCAGCAATGAAATCTGTAAATAACTAATGGTGACCAGCAGAGACCAGAAGTGGCCACCTTTTCAGAAGAACACCTCTTGCCAAGCAAGCTTGTTTGGGACTTTAGTCACTTGTTAAAATCGTGGGGATTCTGTCCTGCATGACAAAATACATTGAGTAATTCTCTGAGTACAAGTTATAAAAAACAATCCTCTTTTGTAACAAAACAGGTTGAAAATTGCAGGACAAAAGTAATGTTTACTTCAGAGCTTAAGATGGGCTGTGCTAGGGATTTCCCTTGTAACTGTGCAACTGCCTGGTCCTTTTTTTTTCCATAATGTAGTCAGCTTTTCAGCAGTGCTCATTGCATCTGTGCTGTTCACAATACTGTAGTTGTGAAGCTCTCTGGATTTCTCTGAGGGTAGTTTAAACAAGCTGGTTCCAGGCTGGGTTAAAGCAAATCAGAAGCATTGCACCCGGGCAGCTCCTGGTCTCAGGCACACATCTCATCTCAGCTCATAAACCCCTGCTATGAGCTTGCAGTGATTCTTACATCACCAGAATTGTGATTGTATGGCAGGAGTGTAACACAGGTTTTATATGACATATTTTAACTGGATAGTAAAACCCTAGATACAGCATAAAGAAAAAAGGAAATTTGTTGTTGCTTTAGGGTTACATACATTCAGATGCTTAACTTATGTAGGTTAAATCCCCAGCTGTACTTGCTTTATAACATTTCTTCATTGTGAATATGTTATAATATATGAAATGGACTTGTGCAAGCAAACGCATTTGTACCTTCTCTCCTAGAATGAGCTCATTACTTACAAAGGGTACCCCAGCGAGGAGTATGAAGTGATGACAGAAGATGGTTATTCCATTATCATTAACAGAATCCCTTACGGTTCCCAGAATCAAGGAAGCCCAGGTACAGTTCTTCAATATGACACAAAATCAGGCTAGACAGGGCATATTCTCAAAAGAGATACCTTGTATTTGTAAAACATCCACCAAAGCTTTTATATATGAGTGAAATTCTAGCAGAGAGTTCTGTCTGCCCTGAACAACCTGCAAGATCTACAGAATTAATGTCAAGCACACCTATTTGTAATAAAAATCCACTACAAAATGAAGTATATGCTTCCTAGTACGGGTTGGTGAGTAAAACTCTAAAAAAAATTAAAAATAGGATAAAGGTTGCCTAATCAGCTTGTTTTGCATAAGCTTTTCCAGCCTCTAGTTTTGCTTTGCTTTTGCTTACACCTGGTTAGTATCAGTGTCTGATTCATATTTTGGGTAAAGGAAACCTCTGAAAACAATCCCACACCTTCATCTCTGCATCAATGTTGAGAATCTCAGCTGATGTGGATGAGCTTTACAAACAATGACCAGAGGGTGCCGAGCTAATTTTCTCTGGTGTCAGGCAGATCTTCCCACAAATTCTTACAGAAGCTTAGAAGTTGTCTCTTACAGAAAGAGGCGGTTTGTTCTTATGATTAATTGACACAGGAAAAAATCCCAGTATTGAATATGAGACAGTAATGTCCCTGAACTACCAGGAAATGAAAAGATAAAAACAATTTCAAATTCATGTTTTGGTTTTGCTTTATTTTTCAGCTTCAAGACCTGTGGTGTTTCTCCAGCATGGATTATTGGGAGATGCTAGTAACTGGGTCACAAACATGCCCAACAACAGCTTGGGCTTCCTGCTAGCTGATGCTGGATTCGACGTTTGGATGGGAAACAGCAGAGGGAATCGCTGGTCAAGAAAACATCAAAAGTATTCCATTGATCAAGACGAATTCTGGGCTTTCAGGTAGACAGAGCCCCTGGAGGGGGTCTGCCCGTCCCTATGTGTTTATTTCAGCTGGCTAAATCAGGGATTTACATATGCTACTTTTTAATGAGCATTCTTTACATTCACTTTTGCTGAGGTGCCCCTATAAAAGCATGTGAACTGGAATGGTAATGGAGACTCCTTTAATTACTGCTTGAACTGGTTCTTCAAACTAGAGGCATAGCAGCAGAACAACTCAGAGGAACCTGCACAGGTCATGTCCAAGCCATTCTTCTGCCCTGGAGACAGTTTTAGCAGCTGCTTAGAAACACTAGTCTGTATAACACAATAACCCAAAAAGTCTTGAGTAGTATCTTCCATATCCAGTGCCAGAAAAACACAGAACTTAGAACAATTGAATGATTCACTAAATCATTCAGACTGTTTCTTTGCTGACAAGCCATTAATAAAAATGTGCATTCAATTTAAAGTCTGGTTTTTAATTTATGTATGCCTCTCTTTCAATCTCCTGCCTGCAGTTTTGATGAGATGGCAAAGTTTGATCTTCCAGCAGCAATAAATTTCATTTTGGAGAAAACAGGACAGGAAAAGTTGTACTATATTGGCTATTCACAAGGTACTACCATTGGTAAGTCACACATAAGAGAGGAATTCTTCAGGAAAAGAGGAGTAAAATGTGACTTGAGATACTGAGTTACTGAGTGTACCTGAGATTTTCATTAACTCTTTGTAGATGTGAAATACTGTGTTAGTATAAGCAATTTTCAACATGTCGGCATTCAAAATTTATTATGAAGAAAATAAAGCACAATGAATCATATGCACTGCTGCTGGAAAAATTATACTGGAAATTATTGTGTGTGGGCCGTGCAGATTGTTTCTATCCAAGATGCAAGGGTGTGCCCAACAGCAGCTGGTCAGTTGTCCAAAATAAACAAAACAGGAAGATGAGAGTACA
Organism: Pachycephala philippinensis; assembly: GCA_013397055.1. Taxonomy (NCBI): domain Eukaryota; kingdom Metazoa; phylum Chordata; class Aves; order Passeriformes; genus Pachycephala; species Pachycephala philippinensis. The sequence goes on along the minus strand of VWZT01004306.1, from coordinate 47,569 downwards.
GAAGGAGAAGTTGGCCAGTTTGGACCAGATGCACACACGAAAAAGAAAACACAAAATTGGATTGACCCAAAGAAAAACAACTTCTCCTCCCAATAAGAAATGCATGAATATACATCAGAAGTGTACATTCATGTTTAATCAGGTCTGGAAGAAAGCTGCAAAATATAGAAAGAAATTTCTCTGAGTAGGGAAAAAACCCGACAATCTGGTAATTTATGGAGAAGAGGGATTTCATATAAACCTAGGCTGGACCATAGTCTCTGAACAACTAACAAGGTTGCTCATTAATTTGAAAGTGCAGAATATCATATATTAATACTGAGAAGAGTCAAAATAACGTAAAAATTATGATTTTTTTAACTCCTCTTTGTTTTTTTTTCAGCTTTCATTGCATTTTCAACAATGCCAGAGCTGGCTCAAAAAATCAAACTCTACTTTGCTTTGGCACCTGTCACTGCTATTAAGTATGCTAAAAGCCCAGCAACAAAACTCCTCTACCTTCCTGAAAAAGTGCTCAGGGTATGTGATACCTGGGTTTCCACTGTTTAACTGTAAACTTGTTTGTTCAGCTCTTTAAATGGATAAACAGAAAGTATAGGGCTTTGTGAAGTAGACTCACTTGCATGTGGGTAGGTTTACCTTGAGGCTGAGGCCTTCGAAAGTTCAGGCTGGGCATTAAGAAAAGCTTTCACTCCAAGGCCACAGTGCAGCATGGGGACAGGTCACACTGAGGGGTACAAAGATGCGGATCCTCAAAGGTTTCCAAGATTCCTTCAGGCAAAACCACAACTGATATACAGGCTTAAACTATGAATTGGAGTTAACATTTAAGATATCTCTTCATTAAAAGTGATGTAACCCAAATTGAGTAATGCCCAAGCAGGCTGATGCAATGGAAAACCAAGTAATTTCTCACCTGTTTGTGGGAACATCAGCTGGCAAACGGAGAAAAGGCAAGTAAGAACCACTGAAAGTGCTGGAGAAGAGAAGTGTGTACATTCCTAAACTTATGTTACCTTTGTATTTCACAGGGTATGCTTGGCAAAAGAGAATTCCTTCCCCACGCTGAGTGTCTAACAAGGATAATAGCCCCTGTCTGTAGCCACCGAGCTTTTGCCAGGCTTTGCAGAAGTGTCTTCTTCAATCTGGGTGGCTGTAACCTGAAAAACATTGATGTGGTATGTATAACTTTTACCAGCTCTACTGAGAGTTTAAGCTTATGCTCCCAAAACTCGCCTTTATCCTGTAGTGTGAATCCTGAGTTTCTATTAGTATCACACTGCAGGGAACAGTCCCCACTACTGGACAGCAGTACCTGCTGATTGCCATATCACTAGCAGGGAACCACTGCCTCTCTCCTCAGAAGAGCACTTGGCACCACTTCTGCAGTTGACAGCTGCTGAAACCCCCCCAAAATTCTGCAGTCTGCCTTCTACCAGGCCTCACCCAGTGCACCATATTGTGCTCCCTACTGTGGCTACTAGTCTTATCAGAGATATTTCACATGCTACCACACTGAAAAAGAAGAAATAAAAAGCCTACCTTCTTCGTATTTTCTCTTTGTAACAGAGAAAGGAATACATATATTCCTCCTTGTCCTCATTCTCCAAGACTTGGACCATCAGGGATGTGCCCAGTGACACAAGATACCTTGGGGGCACCTGAGAGAGTTGGCAGACACTGGTAGGAGAGTATTAGGACATACCTGGGCACCTCATGCTATCTCCAGCTGTAGGTCAGGTCACCTGGGCTTCAAAATTTTCCTCCAGCATTTTTCAAAGAATGCCTCACAGTGTGTTCACTGAGGAAGGATCACACAGCAGCTTGCTAAAAAAAACCCTGCAGTGCTAGGGTGTGCTTTATTTCAAATAGTTTTATATTCCTCAGACAGTTGCATTTCCCTTTGCTGTTCTGTCCAACAGTGATCTTCTCTCACACAGAATCTGACACAGAATTCTGAAAAAAAACACACAGATTGGGGTCTAAATTGCTGGCTTTCTATTCTATCCCACTCACCTGTAGATTCTTTTAGATTCTCAGTCATTCTGGAAAATGTTCTGGTTAGGGATTCCTCTTTCAGTGCTTCTCCCAATCTGACACACTGCCACCTGTGGAGTAAATTGGAGGGAATCTCCAATCGTGCCACTCCAATTTCTGTTGGTTTGATCGATACATGACACTGCTGTAGCATATGTTTTGATGTACATCTGCATAGAAGGGAGGAAGAGAATGCTCACTGGATACTTTCTTTCAGAACCGAATCAACGTGTATATTGCACAAACCTCTGCTGGAACTTCTGTGCAGAACATAGTCCACTGGAGTCAGGTATGAGCAAACCCCTGGAAGACAAAATAGGTACTCACCTCGAGCAAAACAGAGAGGTACAGAGATAACCTGCTGTGAAGCCACTGATAACTTCTTGGAAACACATGCAACTTGTGGTTTGCAATTGAAACTTCAGTTCAAAACACTATTTTTCATTGCTCCTTCTTTTGCCAGCAGGATAGAAATGCCCTATGTGATACAGGTACATTTGAAGCCAACAATGAAGTGCTGCACTTGTGTCAAAATATGTAAGCTAGAAGCTCTGAGTGCAGGTGTACATCACTCTTATTGTGCATCCAGTACCTTTTATAGATGATGTCCACAGTTCTGTAAGGTGTTTACCTTAAGGAATTAGTCATGTTTCCAATGTGGTGTCAAGAAATGAGCAGGATTTAGGCTGCCGTGTAAATTATCAAATTTTACTTTTAAAACACTTGCAGTTTGTTCTCTGTCTTTCAAGGCTGTCAGTGGCTGGACAGCGATAGAACCATAAGTAATAAGCACCTTATTTAGTAGACTATTTATATCCCTTACCTACAAGGTAGTGCCATAGTACCTCTTCAGCAGCAGTGCTGATGGGAGCTGCCTTTCTGTCTTTGGGCTCACACTCTGAGGATCCACAGAGCTGGGCTCCCTTGGAGGAGTCTCTGCAGCAAGGCAGGTTTCCTGGCAGCACCACGGGCCCTGGAGCGGCGCAGGAAGCACCTGAGAGCACAGAGAGCTTGCAGGAGTGTTCATGCCCTTTTCAGCACAGCAAATGCACAGATATGTTTGAGTGACATCTGCACAGGCACTTACTCAAAATCAAATTACACTTTTGGCTGTGAGTTCACATTAGACAGTAGGTTTGATTAAGTTGCTTTGTAACCATGACCTAGACCAGTAAAGAAAAAGGGTTACAGAAACAGAGTGGGGGCAGCTCTGCCAATTGACTCAGATGTAATTCAGCATCTAACCACAGACTGCAAGCACAAACACGCAGTTGTAATACTCCTAAGTCTTTTCTGTCCTTACTAATCCTTACTTTACTTATTACAACTAAAGGAGCTAACGGACTTTCAATACTCAGATTCTGGTGAGGGTGTCTCTCAGAGTAGTAACAACCCATGCTGTAGGTAAAGCCAAGAAGGGGAAGAATTAGAAGTGGTAATTTCTGTATTCAAAATAGAGTGGGAAGAGAAAACATAAGATGGAGCCCCTCACAGAGCTGAGTGTTGGCAACACGACTGTAAGAACAGGACAAAGCAGTAGCACTGAGGAGAACTTGCTGACAGCAGTTGTTAACAGCAGTTTTACAAACTTGAACATATTGCCCATGAGGACATCCTTGGGTCTTTCTGCAGGAAATGTGATCTTTTTCATTATGACAAAAACATTTGACTCCTTTTCACTGTTTGACACTTTCAATTAATTTACTATTGGCTCTTTCATAGGTCTTAGAAGAACTTCTTTTGGGGCTTTAGATTGAAGTCAGAGGCTCAGCAGGGAAAGAACACAAAAACTTCCCAAATTATGGCTTTGTAACTACCCTTCTCTTGTTCATCCTCTTAGGAAGCCCGCTCAGGGAAGTTCCAAGCTTATGACTGGGGCAGTTCAAAGAAGAACATGGAAAAATACCAGCAGGTATGTTTTGGTGAAGCAACCTTGGACAGCACAGAAACACACAAGAAGAGAGCAAGGATGTAGTAGGAGACACATTTTCAGAAAATAAGTAAATGAAAATATTACTGCTTTTCAGTTTGGAAGTCAACAGAGAAAACATGCAAGCACTAGTGGCAATAATAATTTTAATACATTTCAAAAGAAAGAGAGAGAGAGAGGAAGAGCAAAACTTTTCAATTAACTGAGCAATAGGAATAAGAGGAAGTAAGGGCAGAAAAAATAGAAAATTAATTTTGAAAAAGAAGAGTACACAGAAAAGAACAAAAAACCTATTGCCTACTAGTGGAACTGAAACAGATGACAACATTTGGAATAGGAAAACTGGAGAACTAATAGCTGCCCCTAGATTCCGGCAGCCAGAGAAAAAAGGACTTTCTGCTCAAGCAGACCCTGAGGAACACCTTTTCCATTTGAGACTCTAATCCCATCCTTGACCCTGCTACCCTTTAGGTGTCCACAACAGCCTGTCATTACAAGTTACATGTTTTAATGATGACTTGCATGAAACGCAACTTCCTTTGGTTTGCCTTGAATTTGCTTGCTCCTGGAAAGGCACGGGATGCCTTCTAGGTTTTGTGTTTGGGATAATTACTTCCAGTGCTCTTTCTTCATACTATTTGTGGTTGTATAAACCTGTCTCCTGTCCTTGCTCTGATGTCTCTTTTCCAAACACAGGAGTCCTAAGCTGCTTTCCCTCTCCTCCTACAGAAGCCATTCCATGATCCTTGTCATCCTTGTCACATGTTGTGTTTTCTCTCTAGCCCATGTCTTCTGGGGCTGACCAGTACTTCAAAAGGACCATGATGGGGGTTTATCCAGAGGCATCCTGACATCTCTGTCCTTTTTCAGGCTCCTGCCCTAAGATTCCCACTCGAGAGGGCAAAGACCCAACAATAACTCTTTGTCAGCTCAGGAGGTGTTTTGCTTTTGTCTGTGCTGTCAGCTGGGTAATCCCTGTGAGCACAGACTGAAAAGGCAAACAAGGGAACTTCCTTCCTCTTTGGTTTAGACACCTCTACTTTGAACAGTGACAGAAGAAAGCCCCAAATGAATGCTTAAAGTTTGCTGTGCTCTCCTGGACATTCATTCCTGTACTGTTTTCCAGACTATTCCTCCTCTCTACAACATAGAAGAGATGACTGTACCAACTGCAGTATGGACGGGGGGGCAAGACATGCTCGCAGATCCCAAGGATGCAGCCATTTTATTGTCTAAGATTAAGAAGCTTGTCTATCACAAGAAGATTCCTGAATGGGCACACCTGGATTTCATCTGGGGATTGGATGCCCCTTTGCAAGTGTACAACGAGATTATTGACCTGATGCAGAAGTATCCTTAACCCACAACCAGAAGCTTTACCTGACTTGTTCAACAACACAGATTCCCTGGGTACAATAAACCCCTTCTCTTGCATCTGGAGTAGGGGAAAGGGTTTCTCCTGCACACTACATGTCATTTCAATGCCTTTTGCATCCTGACAGTGCACTTCATATTTTCTGGCAGCCTTGTGGATCTGTAGTACTTTCTCAATTGATACAGATTTGATTCTGCAATAACTATACTTTGCTAAGAGAAGACAGGGTTTGCTAGCAGCCTACTCTCTTTTCTAGACTGTAACAGTAATGAAAGCACTTCCTTTCTCTGGATACATTCTGTGATCGCTAGATGTTTTCCATTCTCCATATTATTTCTCAGTTTATTGGGCTGACAGTTATTTAAAGGCGTAGTGTAATCAAAATCTCATTCTAACAGTTGTAGTATTGTACAATTTTATTATTAAACAAGATGATGAGCAGAAAGCAGAAACTGCGTTCATACAAAAAACAACACCTCACTCATGAAAAGAATATGATTTGTCTTTGTTTGGAACAGGACTGCTCACTGTTTTCATGAGGAAGAGCAAGGGACACAGGGTAGACCCAACAGAAAACAGTAGCCAGTTTCATGGTTCAAGCATGCACCTGGAAGATGGGAAACTTGGCTTCAAGACCCACCCTGAGACAGAAATCCTTGCTGTCTCAATCTTAATCATTTTGGCAATGGCAGAACTTCCATGGGACACTTAGTTCAAAGTTACACCATGAACCCAGCAGAAACCTCACACCTCCTTCTGTTTCACATGTAAACTACTGGCTATCACAGAGCTGAGATGATCTAACCTTTGTCATGGCTCCGAGCAGCCTCTTTGGAGTTTAAACACTAAAATGATACCCAAACATTGTTAGAAACAATTCATTATCTTCATCCCATGTATATTTAGAGCACTTTGACCACTACTGGAAAGAGCTGCTTTCAAGACAATGATGAAGAATTATTCATCCTATTAATTTCCTGGGGACACTGTGACTCTACCAATCTTGTTTCAAATAGGTGGTTACGGCACGAAACCACTCAGTTGAAGGCTAACCTCTGTGGTTATTAGGTTACAGCATTATAGGTCACCATCCCTCCAAAACAAAATTCCATTAGCTTCCCTGTGAAAAGAAACACAGTGCATTTAGGGGTTTCCTTTCATCATGACACCCTCATTGTCCATCTCAATGAAGTGTTAATGTGGGCCAAGTCTGGGATGCCAGCCAGCACAGTGCAGCTGTTACACTGGGACAGTTCACTGGTGACACTGTGTGACCAAAGGACCAGTGTGTCGCTCTGAGTAATGGTTCATTAGCCAAACAAATTAACCATGGCTGTTACCACCTCTTCACCTTTCCCTTCCAAGACAAACAGCAGGCCTGTTTCATCTCCTGAGCCCACTGCTGGAGGCTGTCTTGTCTCCTTCTGCTACACAAATGTAACTACAGTTTGATCCAAACAAAACAGTTCCCCTCCAGACAAGGACATTCCTTCCGTCAAATGCAAATTCCTGGAGACAAATACCCTTCAGAGAGTCAATCTTCCAACCAGTTCACTGCTTGTATGGAAAATGTATGAGGACTTCAGACCTACTTTATAAATTTTCAATGCTTTCCATGCTAAATTCAACATCATACCTGAAAGTAGGCAGAGCATTCCCTAAAGTCACCTGGAAAAGAGATTGCAATTGTGCAGCTATCTTGCAACCTGGGACACCATAGAGGAGGCAGGGAGTTGAATTTTCTGGAAAGTCAGTAAAAGGAGGCTGAGGAAACAGCATTGGACACACCATGGGGACTGTTGATCCTACCTTGGGACATGAGAAGGGATGAGATATCATGTTGCAGAAGTCCTGAGTGATCAATTTATGGTTTGATAACAGTTATTGTCACCTACAGATATCAGAGAAGTCAAGTTATAATGCTTATCACTCAGAAATTATCGAACAACTTTTTTCACTATCCCAAAATATGTTCTTTACTCTGTATGTAAAGCAGAACTGTTACTGTGCTGTCACTGACATCCTGTTGTTTCACTCCTTTCCTTCCCCGAGTAGTCAAAGGCATCAGACTATTTGCAATGGTGTTCCCAAGAACACATCCCTCTTATCTGGTGTTCTTCTAAATGTTCATCAGTCTATGATGAAACTCAAGCTCTTCTGAAGACACTTGTGAGTTAATTGGCTGAGCAGGCTGATCCTCGCTTAGAAGGATTATACTTAGTTTATAGCCCAGATGCCCAAGGACATGGAACAAGTCCTTCAGCCCATGGTCATCAAGCCAATCTCAGTGAGGACAGAGCCCTCAGGCTGACTGCAGCTAATTCAGCCGTTAAGCAAAGATCTCCAGATACTGTGTTTTCAGAGGTGATGAAAATGGCTTAGGATAAACAAGAAATCTTGTTTGTTCCCTCACTGGGAGAAAGGTTACATGTTATGGTCAAGCCTTTTTTGGCACCGGAGTGTGATTAATGCAGAATGAGGTGGGTTTCATGAGTTGTGCTGCTCACTGGAAAACAGACTTATGTCAGTGTGCAATGTTAAAGTTAACATAAATCAAATGAAAAGCAAGAGCAGAGACAGTGTTCTTGAGACACTATGTTGAGAAAAGCTGGACGCTTCCTCCTTTTCATCTTAAAAGATTACATTTGAAGCAGCCCCTCAGTTGGGCAACAGCACAGATCAAGGTCTGCCACAGCACCAGTGACCTGCAACACCCAGGTCCCAGCTAAACATGCTAACCACTGATTTATAGGTGCACTGTACACTCTCCTGCTCCATGGTGTATTTTGGGGTTGTGAATTAAACCAGATCATCTTTTTCATCACAAAGATTTCCCCACTTCTTAAATACTGCCAAATCAGCACACAAGCACGCTCTGCAGTACGTGCTGCCAACTCATGACACTCACAGCTGCTTCCCTGAAGTGCTCATTTTGTTTTGACTTCCTTTTATCGGCGCAGGTTGCTGCCAGTGAATCAGTCTGCTGGTGGAGACGGACCAGGGACCGTGGCAGAAGACAGAAGCGAGGCAATCAAAGCAGAGGTAAGTTACTTGTACATACATATTCATGGTCTCTTTCTCTGTTTCCTGTCTCCATAAAGATGTGCTGTCTTGCTTTTGTGCAGTTGGTTGTAAAAATAAGCAGTGTTTTTCCTCTCTCATCTGTAAGCCTATTGCTATGCACAGAAGTGCTTCTTGGCTTAAACTAGAAAACAAAGAATTTTGACCTGCACAAAAGGAAGAAAAAGAGCAACTATTTAATTTTTTTCTACTTTTTTCTACTTCTTCTTCAGTTTGAGAACAAGGGAATGAATGCGCAAGTATTGCAACAATGTGTGTAATCCGGACCTCCTGTTCCTCCTGTGTAATGCATACGTATGTTTTGTTAGTGAGTAAGGCAGCAAATTGTCATGCACGTTTAGTCACAGTTGCTCTTCTGGTTGGGTATGTGTATGCCTTACAGCTTCTATAAAATGAATTTTAGACTGCTTAAGGCACATGGATAGAAGGACAAATTTCGGAATGGCTTGCATCTTAGCTTCCCTAAAGGTATGTAGAGGAACTCTCAAGGACATTTCTCTCTCTGATCTTTTTTCCACCTAAGCATATTCTTTTATGATAGGTTACCATGTTCAATAGTTACTTACGACTTCATCTCACTAGATGAAATCAGCTGTTCACGTCTCCTGTCTTTATTCCTAGAGTTTAAGGAAGCAGTGGCCTGCCAAGATTGGCCCCCTGCATCTGAGTAAAAGGTGAATACCTGGAAGTCCATAAGCCATGCCAGCTAAGACAGGTGATCACAGAGTGCATTGAGGAAAGCTACCTTTACAAGAGGAGTAATTTAGCCTCTGCATTGCCTCAACTAATCTTGGTAGTGATTTGAAAACAAGCTGAGATATTAGCAGAACTTTTTCTTGCCAAATTGAGATTCCCAGTGCAGGGAGAGGGAGGCATATTTTACTCCCACTAGAACAGAGAAAGCAGAAAGCAAAACAGAGTGTTGCAGTGCCTGAGTCTGTAGTTGTGAGGCTTCCTGTTTTGACAACAAAATTTAAGAAGTATTTGATATGCAAAGGGAATCTAATTAAGTGTGTTTTGATGCTAAGTTTAAAGTTTTGGGTGTTTCCAAATGCTGCCTCATTTCCACTGTTTGATGACTCATGAGGTTTGACTTCTTATATTTGTTTAGTCAGATTTAAAGGTTAAATTGAAGATCACTAAAAGTCAAAACTTATTTTCCTTGTTTACCTCTCTCTCATCCCACCACAAATTCTGTTCTTCCCCATTGCTTGATGGGAAATACTTCCTTATTTTCTCTTTGGCAAGAACTTTGGCATATTGAACATTCCTGAGTACAAATAAACTTCACAGAGCACTATATCTCGTCATAGCAGATGTCTTATGCTAGAAGCAGACTCAAGAAATGTGTGGCTACATGATAACCTCTGCTCATCATTAAAAATTTCATTCTCATGTCTAATGCCTGGTTCTAGAAAGACTTGTCTCCTGAGTCTGCTTAACTTCCTAATGAAAACTGTAAGACAGACAGGTCTCCTACGAAATTCACTCACAAACCCTGTATGCTGTGGCTATAGTGAGGCTACACAGACACTGAAAGCTGACCAGCTCACTCTTGCTGGCTGCTGCTGACTACACACCTGCTGCCTTTGCCTGCCTTCCCCCCAGCAAGGCTCTTGAGTAGTCCTTCCTTGACAAACACTCCTCAGGAGCTGCTGCAAACCCCATCACTGTGCAGGCTTGTATCTCAGTGCTGGGCTTGGCAGATATTTGACAATTCCATCAAAAGTTAATTACAGAGTGGACAGGAGGGTGAGCTAACATGAACACACCACGGTCGTAGAAGCTTGTCTTCTTCTTCTGAGGAAGCCAAGCCTACAAGAGCAGCGGTGTCCCCAGCCATTACTGGAGACGCAATCTTACAAAACGCCGTGATGAGCTGGAGCCTTACACTGCATTAAGTCCCATGGATTCCACTGTTGAACATTTATGGCTCCTGCCTGATCTTTATGATCTTTATGCATATGCAGAATGACTGCTACTCTTCTGTTCACAGGCGTTGTTCTCTCCTCACATGTTAAAGCACAGCATAAAAAAAAATTTGATGTATGATGCATGATGTGGCTTTTCCTGAATATGTAAGCACAGTACTGAGCTTCATGAATGAATCTTTTTTGTACAGTTCTTCAGAAAGAAGAAGTAAAGAGCACTGATCTTGTGAGCTCTTGTTCTCCAAACAGTTTTAACCTATTATCCTACACTCAGTAACTTTCTGGGTCACCGAATCTGTTCTTCTCTTTTCTAAGGGATGTTCGAGTCAAAATTACCTTGTTGAAAAAGAAGCCTGGGAAGCTTAGAGAGAGCAGTGTTCCTGCACTCATTGACCTGGGTTCTGGAAAATAAAGACCAAAACCTGGAAGCATATCTACTGTACGTGAAGTTGGCATAAACTGGTGCTAGATCGACTGCACTCTGCAATTTCTATTCAGAAAAGCTAATCTGGAACCATCAGTCATTCCAGGAAAGGGCAAGGTCCCACTTTCCCGTGACCAATACAAGATTTGCACTGTGGACAAACATTTCTAGGAGGTAATGGAGACGAGCCCTTGGCAGCACAAAGGCAGTCTCAGGATCTGTTGCTCACTCCTCATGGCTGCCCGGCTTACCAAAAGGTAAGGCTGACTAGGAACTGACTCATGGGGATTTTGAGGAGCCACGCATGGTCACCTTGTTTGCTTCATATTCTCAGAGGAACCGATTTCAAACAGAACTTGGTCATGTTCTGGGGCACATCACCCTATGAGGAAAGCACAAACTGGCACTGAACTGGTGCAAGCATGTTGCCCTAAGTCCATTAAATCTCCTCACAGAGTGCCTGAATTACTCCTGGCCTCTTCATGAGCCTCATTATCTGATCCCTCACCCCAGCACATCACTGACAGACACAAGAACAGCATTCAGTCCCAGAGGAAGAGAGGGCAGGTTTAAAGAGAGCCCATCCTGAACCTCTTTCACCTCACTCCTGAGGAGACAGGAAACAAACAGTGCTTTCTTCTCCTTTCACCTCTCCTGCTGGCAGAAGAGTGGAGACAGATAAAGGCAGACAAGCTGGGTGATGGTCATCTCAGATGTTCACGTTTCTTTGTCAAGCTTCTGCTAGGCTCGTGCCAAGAGCTGGCCCTGCCTACCGACCTCAGTTCCCTCTTAATCTGCAGAGTGCTCAGGCATATTCTTGCATGGTGTTTTCCTCTCCTGTTCTGCAACCCTACCTGTTAAACAGGGTGAGCTGCAGACAGCCCCTCCTCACACAGGTACTTATTCTGGCAGCCCTTGGGGAACAGACCTTGGGCAACCTTCAGGAGACTCCTCTTGGGTTTTGCCGTGGAATTCCACACCACTCTCTCCCCAGCAAACGTAGAGCATGTGCTCTTCCCCACAGCCCCAAGATGTGGTGCCTCCTTGTGCTGCTCTGCTCCCAAGAAATTGCCTTTTCAGCAGGATTCACAGCAGCCTCCACTCCGAGTGCTGACACGAGCCGCTGCAAGAAGAGTCTCAACCCCGAATGTTTCATGAATGTTGTAAGTGGGGTCACCTTCTCTCCCTTTCTTTCTAAAGCTTCTCTCCCACTACCACTGCCACCGACTAACAGTGACTGTCAGGAGGCTAAAGTTCTCTTCACAGAGGTCCCTCCAGCACTCTGAGCATGGACCTGGAGAAAATGTTGATGCTCCTATCCAAACAGTCTGAGCCCGAGAGAGGGATTCCTTTGCAGTGGAAACAAAGGCTGGTTTCTAGCCTCAAGGCCTGCCCTTCTGTAACCTGTTTGCCTAGAACAGTGGTAAGGGTGCTTGAACCCCTTCTTCAAACAGCAGATTCTCACAGCAAAAACCTCTTGCTCTGAATCACCAAAGATTTCCTCACTGTGGCAGGAGTGTAGTGAGTGGTGCGGTGATAGGAGATCCACCCTATGTGGCTTGCTTAACCACACTTTGGCAAGAAAGGATTCACTGTGGACCAGACAGAGATACTGCTGCATGTTTGCTGTCTAAAAAGGTACGATCTTGTTGGGGAGGAGAGTGGGAGCTTCAGACAAAGTTCATTAGAGAAGCCCTTCCACTGAGTAGTGAGGTGTGAAAGGACCCCCTTGGTTTCTAAACTCCTGCTCAGAGAGGAGCCTGGGTGCAGCTGAATCCAGTCTTAGCCTCTGACTGTCACTGCTGAAGTCTAAGGAATTACAAAGGTGTGATTGAACCATCCTACAACTTTGTCCTGCAGGACTAACGATCCCTTTCTTTCTAAAGCTTCTCTTCCAGTTACATAACTAACAGTTCTTGTCAGCAAGCTAAGAACAGCCCCTTCTGCATTTCCTGTTTTCCCAGCCTGCTGTTTGAAAACCACTGCCTTAGGGTCACTGCCACAAAGAGGGCTGGCTCTGAATGTGCCAGGGACAGATGTGCCTCTTGCACGTTGCATGAGGACAGACACGTAGCACTGCAATGGGCACTGCTGGCTGCTACCTTTGCTTCCAAGGCTAGGCAACTCCCCAGAACCTCCTGAGGGCCACTGGAGATCCAGACTCTGAAATTTTGATCCCAGCAGCCAGACTCAGCCCTGGACTGTGGACAGAGCACAGACTACATGCTCCAGTCTATACCAAACTGAACAATAGACTTCTGCTGCCTGCATTTAGGGTGAACCCCAACAGATATATGATAAATGTGGAGCTCTGTCATGCCTCATGATACCTGTTTGCAGTCAGCTTTCTCAACACATATTGGTATTTCAGGCTACTGCATAAGGGGAGGAGTGCAAACCTGGCAAGAGAACAAAGAACCCTCCAGCACTAGCCTGAAAGAAACCTTGATCCAAACAGCCTGGGCTGCCACAGAGAAGAATTCCTTTGCAGTGGAGGCAAAAGCTGGTTTCTAATCTCAAGTGAAGCAAATGTCTGCCTTTCTGTAACAAACTGTTTGCTCAGAACAGTGGTAAGGGAGGCTGAACCCTTTCTACAGATTCTCACAATGCAAACTCATCAAAGATGCCTTGCCCTGAGTCACCAAAGATTTCCTCAGAGTACATGCAAAATTAGGTGTAGGTGGTCTCATTAGTTCCTTTGACTGGATCTCCACCCTTGTTTGCCTTGCCTGCATGGCTTGCCTAACCACACTTTAGCAAGAAAGGATTCGTTATGGACTGTCCCCACAGCTTTTGGCATTGTCTTACACAGACGTGGCTGCATATTTAACCTGTAGAAAGGTACAATCTGTATCAGCCTTGCACAACATGACAAGCTATCTCCCGGAAGGGAGTCGGTCACTCAGCACCACTCTGCTTTTTCCTATAATAGGCAGATAAATATCAGACAACCCCCATCTAAACAGGGCTGAAGAGGACTTTGCTTCATCGTTTTTACAAGGCCTGTAATGTTTATTCTCAGCCATGGTCTCTGTGTCTGGGGCCTTGCACTACCATCACAGCACATCCCACGTGCACACTGCTCATCTTGGTTAGGCTCCAGAACAGGACACCTGTCACGTTAACAAACTCTCCTTTGGCTTTCCACAGAGTGAAATTATCAGATATCATGGATACCCCAGCGAGGAATATGAAGTGACAACAGCGGATGGATACATTCTTGGTGTTTACAGAATTCCCGCTGGGAGGAATGACCGAAATACAGGTGTGACACAGTTACAGGACACAAGGAAGGTCTGAGAGCCAACTCTTCCATGGATTCCCCATCTTTCCCCTTTGCACATGCAATGGCATGTTCCATACCTTTCCATCTCCACAAGAGCATCTAGTCAGAAAGGTGACTCCAATACTGAACCCACCTGAAGTCTGCATATTCAGTGTCTCTGCCCTTATTTCAGGCTTTTCTAATAATTTTGCTGTATCCAAGGGTTGGGGTTTTTTTTTCCTCAAATGGTCTGGCAGGCAGACTGGTAAACTGGATTTGGGGAGGTTTTGCATTAACAACCTAAATAATATACATATAAAATAGTAGCCTGACAACAAAGCCTCTGAGGTTAGGCATATGAATATTAATTCCCAGGCTTCTGGAGGACAGAGATATTCTTAAGGAAGGGGGTAAGAAATCAGGTAGTCAGTGAAAAGCAAATACATTTCATCAGTTTCATTAAGTTTTCTGAATCGAATAAAAATTTCTAGCTGGAATTTGAGGTACCCTGGGTACTGCTACTTTGACTATTAGTCCTTGTGAGTATTATAGAATTATTTATTTGGATGCCTTCCCCTAAATGGATCTCTTTTGGAGATCATTTGGACCATCCAGACTCTCAAAGTAAGGCTAACCAAGTTAGATCAGGGGCCTCTCAGCCTTGTTCAGTGGTTACCTAAGCATGGATTTCCTTCTTTGGATTAATTTTTCTTTGTCTTCCATGCACTGTTATGCCTTCAGCCGTTCTCAGCTTTCTGTAGATGGTTTCAGCATAGGAGCTGTAAGTTGGCTTTCCAGTGCAAGAGGAGGTAGGACAGGCATCCTCAGTAAATTCTTTAGTTGCCAGACCTGTCATAAAATGGTTATGAAATGTCATAAAATGGTTCCTGCTTGCATGGAAAAAATCCTTCAGGTTTCTCAAACCAATATCTACGTATAGTTCTCCTGGGAGCTTCCTGAATGGGGAAACCTCTCACAAACTGAACCCTGCACTCCAATGTTAAATACACATTAATTACTGCTCCAATATAAGAATATTTTAATCTTTTTCAGGGCAAAGGCCTGCAGTGTTCCTACAGCATGCATTTCTAGGAGATGCTACTCACTGGCTTTCCAACCTGCCCAACAACACCTTGGGCTTCCTCCTCGCAGATGCCGGCTATGATGTCTGGTTGGGAAACACCAGAGGGAACACCTGGTCTTTAAAACACAAGACTCTAAAGCCCTGCCAGAAAGAGTTCTGGCAGTTCAGGTACTCAGCAGAGGGAGAAAGACTCAACATAGAAACTCCAAGGGGACTAGATAGCTTCAGCCTGATGGCTTTTACCTAAGCCAGCATCAGAACAGGATCTATACCAACCCAGGAGAGGAAAGAACCAGACAAAGAAGGATGCTCACTACTACTCAGAGTTGGGAGCATGGGTTGGGAAGAGATTTCAGAGACTGGGAAATGAAATGGGATGCTGAGGAAAAGGGAGATAGTACTACGAGAGGGAGAGCAAGAACCTCAGCTGGAACACGCTGAGCAGCCTTGTCCAGAAATCTGATCTCTCACAGTTGAATTCAACCAAGTGAGAAATATGTTCTGTAACCCATGCAGGTGAAAGCACTGATTAAATTCAGTTCCCCAAGGGCTGCAGCTGTCAGGTGAAATTGGCACCTCCTCCACACAGAGCCCAAGGCACCAGGCAGCCAGGCTGTACAGCTGCACCCCTCTGCCCACTTCCCCAGCTCAGGCAAGGATGCAGACACTCTGTGCAACCTCCTCCTTCAGTGGGTCCTGCTTGCTGCAATGAACAAAACTGACAATCAGTAACTCACACTGTCATAGTCAAATTGTCTGCCAGCTTTTTGTGTTTCTCCCTGTAGCTTTGATGAAATGGGTAAATACGATATTCCAGCAGAGCTGTACTTCATCATGAATAAAACTGGACAGAAGGATATTTACTATATTGGTCACTCTGAAGGGTCAGCTTCAGGTAATGTCAGGAGAATTATTCACAACCATTTGTGTTCCTATTTGATCAGTAGGTGACTCTCCCCACTTATTCTGTTGTTTTTCATGTTTGCAGAGAGCTAGAAAAACATTGAGATTTTTCTGGGTTGAGATCTGGAAAATATGCAAAACTTTTCTAAAATCAGCTTTGGTTGCCCTTAATAAGCAAATGAACTTAATAGAAGATGCAGTGATAATTCAACTTTTTAAATAATTACAGACATAGAAATGGTCATTTACTGGGTAATTTTGGTACTGGCATTGGGTATTTTTCTCAGCAACAGGAGTTTACATGTTGTTCTTTTGTATTAAGACAGACAATTAGAATCACAGAATCATAGAATATCCTGAACTGGAAGGGACATACAAGGATCACCAAAGTCCAACTCCTGCCCCTGACCAGGCCAGCCCCAATGTCTACACCATGTGCCTGAGAGCATTGTCCAGACACTTCTTGAACTCTGTCAGAATTGGTGCCGTGACCACTTCCCTGGGGAGCCTGTTCTTGTGAACAGGATGGAAAAACTAAAAAGATAAAACGGCCCATACAATACACAATTTAAATGAATACATTAATTTAAATTAAATTGCTTGAAGGCAAGGAAAAATAACCTCAGTATTACTAAGTCGTGACTTAGCATCAATCTTACAATTTAAATTGTAGTTCATGAGTGGCTGTAACTGGCCACATTGCTGTTTAAAAACATAGTGCCAGAGACCAAAAATTAGGAAAGCAAAAACATTAATAGCTTATTTTCTCTTTGGCCCAGCCTTTGTCATTACTCAGTTCATGCCTCTAAATGCAGCTAACTTTCTTTTAACATCAGTTGAAAGTTCTTGATGTTTACGGTTTATGTGTAAGATCCATGAATGAACATTGATTAGAAAGGAGTGATGGCCAGTCCATTAGTGTAAACAACCCAGAAAAAAAGAGAAGGAAATATGGAAAAATCATATATTGTCACAAATTTTGACCTTTTCTTTCTATGCCTCTCATAAGAGTAGTTAAAGACCCTCATGGCAAAACAAACCAACCATCTAGGCTTTCTTCATCTGCCTGTGATGCAAATAATCAGTTGAAAACACTCAAAGCTCCCACTAGTCAGCTAATTATCCTATAGTTTCATGAAAGCATAAACATGCATAGATCCTTAGAGACTCTAATTAGAAAAACTCATTTTTTATGAGAGTTCCTTGAACTTTAAAGGGAATTGATGTTATCTTCAAAATTTCACTGACATGTTGCTTACAAAAACTGTTCTGATAATGACAATGCCCAGACATGCTCTAAACCTCAAAACGAACTTTGCTTCCCAAATAAAATTAGTTTCAGGACTTAGCTTCAACACTTTCCTTGAGTAAAACATGCAGCACAGACATGAACAGACAATGGGTTGAAAATCTACTAATGTTTCTTGTTTGCTGTCTGCTGTTTACTTATCCAATTTGTCTGTGGAGGATATCATCACTAACTCAGGCTGTCTCTTCTGTGTTTGCAGGCTTCATAGCATTTTCTACATACCCTGAGCTGGCTAAACGGGTGAAGGTGTTCTTTGCTGTGGGCCCAGTAACTGCATGCCCACATGCTACAAGCCCTCTGATTAAGATAACAAGTCTTCCTGAACCACTGCTCAGGGTATGTAATTTTTTCTTCTAAGAGGTCCAATGCCTCACTAACCTTCACAGGGTTCACTCAGCCTGAGACCAAGTGTTCCCAAACAAGTGACATGCTGACACTGAGCTTGGGATTAATTGAGTGGTCTCAAAAAATCTGTTCCCAAACCCTGTGGGGAAAATAGTCAGGATACAGAGCTTGTAGCAGCAGCTCCCAGTGAAGTAGGAGACTTGTGAAACACTGCCTTGTTTTAGGACTCCTGCTGTTTAACTAAAATTTTGCTAGCCTCATGCAGGAGGAACTAAACCAGAACTGCAGTAACAGACATGACAATCTCTAGGACTTTAAAAATGAGTAGGCATTAAGGCTGTTACACTAGAAATGGAAGGATGGCTTCCTCAAGGATTGGTGATAGTAATATGAAGGAGGAAGAATAAATGATGCACGATGGGGAATGGGGTGTTTTCAGGGGTACTGTGAGGGTAAGCTGTTCCAGCACTCTTTGAATACTGCGTTATGAAGGCTAGGCTGTTAGCAACAATTTCCTGCATAAAATTCTCCTGTAACAAGAAAAAAAGCTGTTGCACTTTTCCTTTCCCTCAGTTAGTACTTGGCTGCAAAGGAGTTGGGCACCAGATCGAATTTCTGAAAGGACCCGTGACACAGTTCTGTACAACCCTGGATAAGTTTTGTGCCCATGTTCTCTGTTACATAGCTGGAGGCAGCATAAAAAATATCAACACGGTAAGTATATGCAAGAACACCTACTCATAGCAAAACGAAAGGGATTTTGGAAGCTACGCTTGTGCACTCTATCCTTGTCTAGTTACCCTCACACATGTAAACGTCCATAAACCACAGCACAGTTCTCTGCAGGCTGAGGGAATGCCAGGACATTGTGTGCTGTCAACAGTGGCAGCAGGGCTAGGGCTAGGGATGGGTGGGACCAACAACAAGGCACATTCCAATGAGGCCAGAAAGAAAGAATTGAGTTCAAACTGGAGCTATATTGCATATGTCAAGATGTACCCTCTTTTGGGGCTAAGCCAACCAGATTTTGGTCACACACAGATGTTCTTTAAAAAGAGACAATGAGTGATGGAGTCAGACTTCTTGGCAATACAGTCGCCAGTTTCCTTCCTTAGCATATAGACCCTGGGGTCCTCTGAACACTGAAATAAATAGCTAAAGGACAGGAAAAAACTCTTTTTCTTCTCAATTTTCAGACTATTTTCACCAAAACTTGGTCCCAAAGAATTACTGTAAGGGGCATTTTCTTGGTTTTGTTGACCTTAGAACTGGGACCAACAGCTCAATTCACAAGGTGTAGAGCTACAGAAAGCCTTTCCACTGTGCTGAGGAGTGCAGCACACCTACAGTGGGATTCACAAACTCTTGTGCATCAGTCAGAGGGGACAGGAGAGACAGCAGAGTTTTCCCTCTGCTTGCCAATATATGAACGCCACGGTGCCAATCCTCTCTGCAGTGGCTGAAGCATGCAGAAGCTGGCCTGTATAATGCTTATTACTGCAGTATCTGTAACAACTGGGCCCATTTTCTTCATCTATAATCCTTTTTAAAAGCACTTATGGGAAAGCAGTTAGAATCAAAGGTTCAATGCAAAAACAATTGCAGCTTTTGAATTGCAAAGCTAAGCCGTTAAGGATATTTCCTGCCTTGCTTAAGTCACTAATGTGGTTCTCAGAGCAAGATAACATAGCTGAGGAGGAATCCAGGGAGATGGAATTGGAACATCTCCTTAACAGAGCTATAAAAAAATGTTTTGTAATCTGACTTCTTTAATATTAGAAACTCACTTTTTTCACAGTTTTATTCTGTCACAGCACTGGATCTCTGTCTTTATAAAATTTCTGCTTTCTCTTCAGAGTCGAGTAGATGTGTACGTAGGACATTCCCCAGCTGGAACTTCAGTACAGAACATTATTCATTGGCAACAGGTATAACTGTGCACTGACATGTAAACAATCTCTTACTACTGCTTTTTATGCAACTGGCAGCCCACAGAGAAATCCAGAGGCTTTGGATTTGGGAAAATGACCATCATACCTTCTCACTTACTGCCATGAACACCTGCACATTTAATATGGTCTAGAATGTAGATGTGCTCCTGAAGACAAAGATTCCCAGCAGTCAGTCCCCCAGGATATGATTAGCCAGGAAATGGACACAAACAGTGGACAGCTAGTGACTCTATGGTCTATTTTGCCAGCCTTTAACAAAATCAAGTGGATGCAAAGCAAACACAGATACAGGAAGACAGAATAGCAAAGACAATGCACTACACAGAGTTTTAGCACATATCCAACTACTTAAATCCTTGAAGCAAAGGTTTTCTAAACTGATAGACACTGACTTTCTCTCACCCTTTATTACACAGCAGTCACAAATGAAATTACTTGTCATGTTCATGCAAAAAATTAAATTACTAAAACAAAAAACCTCCAGGTATTCACTCCCCAGTCCTGCAAGGCGTATTGCACTAGACTTGTAATAGCCCTGACACATGATATACATTCAGGTTCTCTTTCCAAGTGACAACTGAACCCAACTCTGCCTGACAAAAGGGGACCCCAACTTTAGTCACCTAAGGTAGTAAAACAAGAATTTAAGTAATGAAAGATACAGTGGGTGGAATACAAGGATCAGGACAGAAAGCTAGCAAGAGAAAGGGCAAGGAAGCCATCTACCTGCTGATCTATCCTCAGTACCATGGGAGCCTGCAGCCAGAGGAAGGTGTGGGAGTAACTCACAGTCCACTACCTGAGCCTTGACTTAACTCACAGGCAGGAATATCCCTCCTGCATTCCACTTCTTTGTCTCTCATCACTTTTATTTTGTCTTTTCTTTTGAAAGGTAGCACATACAGGCAAGTTTCAAGCTTATGACTACGGCTCTAGGGAAAACATGAAGAAATACAACCAGGTAAGGCAAAATGGCTGCCCTGAGAACTCATCCTTGGGTCTTGGTAAAACTAGGAATAGAAAAACTCAAATTTTAGCACCTGTGAGTACTAACAAGGGGGACAGTGGACTCAGATAATGTTTCAGCTGAGTCACACACAAGCGTAAAAGTCTATTCACAAACAAGGCAGAGGTAGACCCGTGCAGACAATTAACAGAAGTTCATTTTGCCTCCCCTACTGATGCAGGGATGTGCCCAATGACATGTCAACTTACATGTAATTGCAAAAATGAATAAGAACCACACCCAAGTCCTAAGACTGGGTGAGTACAGAGCTCTTCACTTCCCCAAAAATCCTTGAAGTCTGCCTTTCATTTAAGAGAGGAAATGGATCTCACAACTGCAGTGACCTCTCCAGGGGACTGGCAATCATTTCACTTTTAACCAGCACATTTGACTTGTAGTGTCCTGTGCTGTACCAAAATGCTGCTTTTCACAAACAGAAAGGCTCCAGAGCTGCAATGAGCCACTCCTATCTCACACACTGTCTCAGAAATTTTCTAGAGTGAAATTATAAATGGCCAAATTATTTCCTTTTGTACTTAAATTCCAAGCCTAAATATTAAGACCTAAAGTTGCACTCCATGCCCCCAAAAAACTTACAGATCTTCCCACCCTGCATATACACAGGAAAAATCTCCACAGTACATAACAGATGAATACCAACGCTGCTCTTTCCATGCCTACACCTCTGAGGAGCACAAGCTGGGGTCAAACTGCAAGACAGCTCTTAGCCATGCTTTATAGAAAGAATAGGAATAGGATGGGTTAATCCATAGACAGGGACTGGGGTTGGGGCAATGAACAATAAGAGGGTGGCCTTCATCCTTACGGTTTGACTGTAGGCAGAGCAGAAGAAAAAGGCAAAGAGAGATGCTTGCACAGAAACCTTTCTCTGAACACAGCTTCTGATAAAACAGCATTCACTCAGCTCTCCTCCCTGTCCTACAGACTGCTCCTCCTGTGTACAAGATAGAGGACATAAGGATACCAACTGCTGTTTGGAGCGGTGGAGAGGACAAATTTTCAGTCCCAGAAGATACGGCAAAGCTACTTCCTCGGATCACTAATCTCATTTACCATGAGCATTTTCCTTCATGGGGACATCTTGATTTCATCTGGGGCCTTGATGCAACTGAGAAAATGTATCTGAAAATCATTGAAATAATGAAAAAATATATTTGAAACCATGAGCAGAGTGTTGATTGTAAAAACTTCCAAAATTTCTACTTGGCAATAAGGGTGATATCTGGGGAAGAGCTAAACACACAGACACGCATAATGGATACCTGTATAGGTATTTATTTGTTCTTATTTATTTCTTTCTTTCCTCATAATTTGAGGTTTTCCATGGTGTTACTGTGACTGCTGTCTTCCCGAGAAGTTTGAGGTATATAAGAATGGAAGCAGAAAACATGAATATATTTGAGTACATACTGCAGGGATCACTGAATCTCAGCAGTTTTTATTTCGACAAGACTAATTTTCCTAAGCCTAAATTCTGTTTTTTTCATATATATCTTATGTACCCAACTGAGGCATCCTCATGCCCAATTTTTGTCTTCCTATGGAGACACAAAAGTGTGATTAGATCGTTTCTCTGTTGAAATGAACACTTTTGTTTAAATTAAATTAGTGGTCCCCTTGACAGAGAACCTGGCTTCTTTTTTTCCCCTCCTCAAATTACCCTTTAATGTCAACACAACCAAGATATCTTCAAGCACAAGAAACTGGACAGACAACAGATGACTACCAAACACCAAGGAATCCAACCTCAAAATATTCATAGAAGTATTTCTCTGCCCTTCATGCCTACAAATCACCCAAATATTTGTTAACACACTCTGAACCCCTCACAATTTCAAAGATCACGTATGGCAGCTGTGGAATAAGGAGAAGTAGACCCATGCAGCAAGGTGCACTCCAGGCAATACATCCTGGTAATGAAGCTGTTGTAAGCACTCTGAGCTGTAGCATTCACTTTTACACCGCTCTGTGTCTGGGCCATTCTTCATTCAAGCCATTCCTAAAACATGGGAAAGCAGTTGGATGTTCTCCTTTTCCGGCCATTAGCCCTAAGAGATGGCTTCTTCTTAATCCATGCAAGTGCCTCCCATCTTTTCACCTACAAGCTGCTCTGGTTGGTAAGAGTGTCTCCAGATTACCACAAAATGTTCATTATTACAGGCTCCAAAAAGGAGCTTTGTTTTGTCGGGTGTTTCTGGCTGCAGCCTCAAGCTCATCTTGTTCAGCCAAGAACCTTTGTAGTTGGAGTTGACATCCAATTGTTACACTGAAAAATAGATCTGTCTTTGCAACACAGGAAAAAGTGGACTAGCTTGTCCACTCACCTACTGTAGGACCCACTAGCAATGCTGATCACAGCACCTATGTTCTGCACTTCTGACAGCTTACAGGAAAAGGCCAAAATTGTCAAAAAAATAAATATCCATTAGACCAAGGAGGCACAATACAGCAGCATACGAAAGGAGTTTCCCTTTTATTGCTGCATTATTAAATCACAAAGCACTGGGCCACTTTAATACAATGCTTACTACTGCAGGTTTTCTTCTGCCTTCACCTATGCAAGAGAAGAGTCAGGGATATGTTATTATTGTGATTGGTATTATCCCCTGCTGCATGCACCACTCTGTACAGCATGCTATCCTGTCTAGTCCCATGGGAAGGATACATCTGGTTTCCATCAACAGCATTTCATCTATTGACTCTTTTTTTCTTTAGCACACTGTTTATATTGGAAAGGTAGTCAAGAGACCTGTTTCTCTGCTGAGCCAAACACATTTTCATTACTATTTCTTAATACATTAAAGTGATCTGGGAATTTACTTTCTTTATGGTCTCCAGCAAGGCATTGAATCTCTTTTTGCTGTTTCTTGGATGGAAAAAAAAAAGAAGATAATCCTAGCCTTGTAGCAACACAATGAGAATTAAGGTGTGTAAAATTGTAGGAAGGATGGAAGGAGGAACTGCTCAACTGAGAGATCTGTTTTCCCAGCCACTCCCATTGCAGAAAGAGAAATACTAAGAGGAAGGGTATCAGACTTTTTATAACTGCTGCAGCATATTGTTTAGTTCCCTTAAGAAGTAACACACACTCTAAAGGATATTTTATTTTTGCATTGGCGGCCAACAATAGTATGCAATATTTAGGCTTCCAGATATTTTATAGCTAGCTTTCAAAATCCACCGTCTGTAGAAGTCGAGTAACAAAACTGATGAAGCAGATGGGAAGGGCAATATTTTGAACACTATTGTAATAATTCATGGCTTAGTAAAATAAAATTAACTTTTTTCAGCCCACACATGGCCTTGGAGTACTGACAAAACTCACACAAAACTGTCCAAGTCTGCAGCAAGGAATGGGTGGGTGTGGACCAAGTCTTTGTCAAGTATCAGCCCTCATCCTCTGCAGGACTTATGCTGTTGTGAAAGGTGGTTTGTCAGATGAGGTAATTTTCTGCAGGTTTGAGAGTCCTTGATGGCTAAGAATCTTTTCTTATCATGCTTTCAATGTTGTGGAACTGTAATCTTCTTGCTATATCTAAGGCAGTCTCCCCATCCTGAAAGAAACACATGAAATACATTGCAATATGATAGATAGGGGTCAAGTACAAAAAGATTTCCTGACTTTGCCGCCTGTGTAAGGTCCCATGTCACTGCTCCTCTAAAACAAAGGTTTCAGGACATGCTGGGTCTAATACTGCTCTGGCTGAAGACAGAAACAGAGACCTCTCCTCCAGCAGGGACAGCCTTTCCACTGTTTTCTGGGAGTAGTATCCAAGAGTACAGAGCTCAGCTAAGATTTGATTTCCAGAGCAACATAGGTAATACACTGCTCACCTCAGCTCAGGAGTGCAGATACTCCCAGGTCAATATCAATTTGGGCAAGACTTGAGCTGTTCTGGTGACAGAAGCAGCTTGACTCAGCCTCTCAGAAGAAGGGTCCTCAACAGCACAAAAAGCACCTAGGAAGACTTTTATCCCTCCCCTGCAGCCTACACCTTAGGAACTACTGTAGAGTAGCTCTGAGCTAAGAAGAGGCAACATAAAGATAGCTAAGAGATGTGCTAAGCCAGGGGACACGCAGGCAGCGTTTACTGGTAGAAATCTGGCAGTGAAGGATTCATACTTTAAAGTTGCTCTTGTCAACAAAGGCAATGGAGCAAATGTTTCATACCAAACAGGAAACAACTTGGCTGCCAGGAAGCTGTGCACCCTTTTCTTTAAACTGCTGTGCACCAGCCAAGGCCTACAATGTACTTACTGGTTCACCACCATGATGAGCAAATGCAGTTATCAATTCACCTTCTTACCTGATTCTTTACTGAAGTGTCTGCATGAGCTTCAAGCAGTAGAGGAATGACAGCCTGGTTTTTCATTTCACAAGCATAGTGAAGGGCTGTGCTGCCAGACTGAAGGGAAGCAGAAGAAGATGAATTTTATTTCTATAGCAGACTTCTTTAGTAGACCTTAGCTAAGTAGGACTACCTGTAGCCTTATCAGTTTCCCCCTAACAGCCGGATACAAAACACACATACTATTTCCTGTCACAATACACTACACAGTGAAACAAATACATTATCATGAGAACAACAGGACAAAAAAATCATTCCTTCCCTGGGATGCAATTGATAAAACAGGTTTGATACTTTAGCAGGAAGACAATAATTTTGGAGGATTACATGATCTTGATCTCAGAACCTATGTCTTAAACTATGCTGTTTGGTTGCCCTTCAGTGTTTTAGAATTTGGTTGCTGATAAAATCGGGGTTTCTCCTTTTCTACCTTAGAATAGAGGAGCTCTTCACCACATCCAAGTAGGCTAGCGGGTACATAACTCTGTATAGAGCAGATCAGCACAGTCTGAAGACCAAGAGAAGGCACAGGGTCTTGCCCTGTAGCCCACAAATCTGTTCTGGTTCAAAAACATATAAATGCTGATAAACTCAGATGCTTATATCTCTAGAATCTTTACAGAATCGAATTTAATACATAAGTACCTCAGCCCAGTTTGCCTGGATTCCCTTGTCAGGGCATTGGTCAGAAAGGGAGAATTAGTTGATCGGTGGGGAATTATTTCTGTATACATTACAAAACAATTGGCTAAGTATCAAAGGGAAACCCTGAATCCTCCTGGTACATCAGTCAGTTCAGTCCCTGATGCTCCTACTCCAACTATGTTGCTAGAAGGTTCTGTAGTCTGTGTTGAGCATTGCTGCCTGCATGTGAGGCACATTTGCATTGGTATAAACCCACTTACAGAGTCTGTAGCATTCACATCGACTCCAGCTCTAAGCAACATCTTGACCAGATGTTCATTCTGTTTTGTCTTTGAGACCTGTCTGGTACAAGAGAAAGAGTTACACAGAAAAACAGTTCATCTGCATATAGTCTTAAGTACATTTGTGCTAAACACCATGTTTTTTTCCAAAAAGAGGAGTGGTCTTTGGAAATGTCACACTGATGCAGTAATACAATTCTGTCCTTCATCAGCTACATTCACAGCAAAATCCCTGTTCCTTCTGTTGTACACAGTCTTGTTTTAAGAAAGCAGTCTACATTCTGTACAGGTTCCTGGCCTGAAATACTGCCATGAAAAATGTGATCAAGGGAAAGATACAGGGTCATTCCTGCTTCCATCCAGACTCACCATAAGAAGATATCCAATAAGCATAACTGGCATGAGGATTATGATGAGCACGTAGTCGAGGAAGGTAAACCTTTTTCTCACAGCATAATGGAGACAGGTGCGGTCCTTCTAAACACAAAATGACTCTGATTAGTACCAGATTCAGTGATCTCACTTTGTTTAATATTGTCAAGAGCAGACCATTTTAAATTCCACAAGCTTTCTTTTAGACTATCTAATAAGAATACTGTTGTGCTTTTCAAGCAGAAATAGACACATGCTTCTTGCTTCCTTCAAGTAGAAGCACATTTAACACATAAGAGGGAAATCAGACTACATGTGCAAGGAGGATGTGGGATCCAAAGGATTCCGTGTGTACATTGGCAAACTTGGACCTGGCTTCAGCGATTCAAAGGAGACAGTGGGTATCTCCCGTGGCTGCTCCTGCCACACAGCAAGTTAAATCAGCAGGAGGAATCGCCACAGCCCCCCTTCTTACGGAGGTGCTGGGTGCTGAAGCAAGGACATGTGAGACCTTAGGACATCTCCTTTGGGACATTGGAGAAGTACAGGGAAGCAGCAATAACCAATACAGACTCCTATTGAGAACAGTTTAAAAAAAATGTTTGAATACCGAATATACCAAAGCAACTAAAGGGCAGGTCTGTAAAGTTTTGTGCTACAGTGTTAAACTTGCTACATGTTGTCAAAATGGATATGGAAAAACTAAGTTACACAGGCCCCCAAAATAAGCAGAGAAGCTTTTTTGTTTCACCTGTTTCTCCACACATGCCTCAGTAGGAAATAAACTTGAGGTTTGTCTGTGCTTGCCAGTGTCCCCACTGGCACTCCAAGAATCTGAAGGGACAGTCACTGCAAAGGAAGAGTCAGTGGCCACTTACCTTATTTCTGAGGTTGACATCAGCATGTTTTCTAAGAAGATAGTTAACTATCCTGTTGTTTCCTTGTTTACATGCACAAATCAAGGGGGTGTCTCCACTGAAGCTGTCCTGGACGTTCAGATAGTTGCCGTTGCGCTCCAAAATGAGATGAACTTTATTGAAATCGTTGTTGTAAGCTGCCTGGCAGATGGGCTGAAGTGAGAAGATAATACTCATCAGCACTTGTTTCGCTAAGAAATCCATACTTCCCATTCTGGCTTGCTGCTTGCACGTCCTAAAATACTTGACAGGGGCTGTAGTTCTTGGTGCCTTCCAGAAGATGGTGGTAGGAGACACTCCTGCAGCTGCTACACAGCTCTCAGCCCTCAGCCCCAGAAGTCACAGCCTTTGCATCGTGGAATGGATTTTCTGTTCATTTTGGATGCTATTTCTATAATCCAAGAAATAAATCCTGTTTATTTTCAGCCATTAGGAAAAAAAAAAACTAAACCGGCTTCCACTCTCACAGGAATTGGTCACTGTATTAAGCAGCAAGCAGGGACAAGCCCACATCGAGTTTACATCAGGCTTTCCCTTTGGATGAGCAGTGCTGAGCAGAAGGAACCACTCCTGACTCATCCGATCTCAGAAGAGAACCACACTTCAGGTGAAAGCTGAAAAACCCAGCCCCCACCAATGTTTATTTTCTAGACCTTGAAGTACCTAAAAAACACATGTCTGTGTGCCCACAGGTCAGATCCTGCTTGGCTTTCGAGAAATGCTTGCTGGTCAGCTCTTTGCTCAGTATTTCTACACATCCTTGACCTAAACTGCAATTCCTTCCCTCTTCAGCAGCAAGAATTGAGACTGACAAGAAGCTGAGAATGGCAGGAGTACTATGAGTTTCTAACAGCCTAATACAGGCAGAAAATAACATTTAGAGGTGGGGCAGACTGGTAGCATTTGAGTTCTCCAGTGAAAAAGAGAATAAGTCACTTTTTCTTTGATACTGAGGATTTTACCCAACATTTTCCAAAATAGAAATTTTCTTTAAATATTATCTGCAGTTTTTCCGCTCCATTCTCCATTTTTTCACATCCTAAATACTCTACATGAAAAAGATCTAGTCCTGAACTCTGAGCTCTTTCCTCACTCCTCCAGTAAGTTCCCTCCCCCCATTCTCCCCCCTACTCCCACACCTTCCTGCCTTAAAAATATTCATCTTATTTACACCTTTTTAGCCAGATTTTGATCTATAACACAGGTTTATCTCCATCATCATTACTGCTTAGTTTTCTGGACAGCTGCGTATGAGAAGTGACTTGTTTCTGAAGAAGGTATTTACATGTTTACCAGACCTTGCACCACTTCTTGTTTTGTTTTTATTATGTCAGACAAAAATCTACAAAGAACACATGCCATATTTTAAATTTGCACATCTGTTTGTATTCTTAGAGAAGCCTATGTACACCGTTTGTTATTTTGCACTTCACCAGAACCAGAACTGTTTTAATGACTTTGAGGAGAAAAACCTCTTTTAAGTCCCTTTTGTGGTGACTTGCACACAGTTACCATTTAAAAGATCAGTTTTCTCTAGAACCTTGCTCTCTGTCATGTTGGTGTCTAGTACCTTCTCTTTATGTCCAGGAAGGAGAAGATCATGTGGAGTCTGTCTGCACCTCTGATTTCCCTACTACTTCTATTTTTAGGATTTTTTTGCTTATTTAAAGATGAGGGAGATTTGCTCTTTGGTTCAACACCTACTCAAATCCCAGCCACTTACCATATAAATTTACTCCTTTCTAGACCGACTCATGCTGGTTCAGCAGCTCGTGGCACTGAAGGATACGCTTTTTTGCTTTTCTTTCTGTACTGCCTCCAAGACTTTCACTTGCTAGGCAGTTAAACCCGAGGCATTTCTGATTGATACTCTCATTGACCCGTGGGATCTTTTTCTAAACCTTACACTACTGCTGAACTCAGTTCTAGAGCCATGAAAAATGATGCCACACAGACCACTCCCTAAGAGACTACATTATTTGGGGCTGAAGTCATGCACAGAGACCAGCTCACACAAGTCATACGTGCTCTTTCACCCACCGAAACCAGCTGTTCTCAGAAAACATCCAGGGCACAGAGAATGTCAGGAAACAGTTCTCATTCATTCCAACAACTAATACCTGGGTAACTGATGTCTTTCAAGTATTTTTTTAATCATTATTATTCCCCTGGAGTGGGGGTTCTTTGTAGAAATTATACTCCCTGCATTAACATGTTCCATTCATGTTTAAAGAAAAAAACAACAAAGCAACCCAAACTTTTTTTCCTGTTTGTACGGGATTTTTTTTGAGGCCCACTCTGCTGGTTTGTATTCTTGAAAATACCTTTTAGTCAAAGAAAGGTGGAAAGTCCCACAGGCTAAACTTGTAATATACCTCCCAAATTGGCAAACACTATTTCATGTCTGGAAGAGCAAACATAGTAGCAAAATATTTAAGTAAAGGAACAAAGCAATAGAAACAACTATAAGTTCATGATACTGATATCAATAACAATAAGGATTAAAAAAAATGTTTTAAGAAAGTATAAAGATGAGAAAAATTACAAATAGGTGGCAATCAGTCACTCATCTAAGACAGGCAAATGCTATATTAGACAGGCTCTCTCACAGAAACAGATGTTATAGAAGACACTTAACTGGGATAGTGTATACAGTTCTTGTCACTTGGGTCCAAAAATGACCACAGCAGGAGCATGAAACATCTCTACAGCCGAGGAATATGAAGAGCCTGGAGAAAGACTAATTTGCTTAGGTGGGATATGGAGAGACAGCATTGTAGGTGTTCCAAAATATATTAAAGGGTCAGTGTTAGAGAAGAGCCAATTAATTTCAAGGAACAAGGTAAAAAAGGTGATATATCTGACCAAGAAATTTAGCATGAAAATTAGAAAGAGGTTTGTGTTCATAAGCAGAGTAAAGTAACAAAACAGGCTTCCAGTAGCAACAAAATGGACACAAAACCTGCCTGGCCCCAGGCTGGGGCTTGGGCATGTGCCAGGATTTCTGTGCTTGTGAAGCCTCAGCCACAAATCTCTTTTCCACCTCTCACTTTTTTGGGTTGTCACCCTGGCAGCCCTATCTAAAGGAGGACTAACTGTGCTTACGGCTGTTTTAAGCACTTCTCCAAACTTTGCTCGTAAGGCATTAACAGAATTTTTCACAGACAGACAGCACCTATCTGGAGTATCAGCAGGGAGGCTAAGTATGGAGTTAGAACAGTGTTAGGTACAAGTAGTAGGTTCCACCCAAAACCCTACAAAACATATTTCCTTTAAGTCTAGAGAAAACCCTGTAGAATAAAAGACTGGAAAATCTCATTTAGCTTTCAGCAGTGTTAGAAGATTGCCTCAGTAGTGATACAGCTTAACAACCAGCTTCAGATTTGTGTTATGGTTATTACTGTTGCTATGTTGTTGTTATCCACCCATCATACACAAGAGAGAAATAAACCTATGGGATAGTACTCAGAATACTTGGGCTTCACATGCAAGGTGGAAGCCATATCCAAGGACCCAAGTTCATGTCTCGGGCTCGTGCTCAGCTGTGGTGAGGAGCAGTACTACGAGAGCAGAAGTCTGATGGCAGTGGAGAACAGCCAGGAGAGCCCCTGCTGCTTCCCTTGTTCCCAGAGATGCACTGGAAACTGGAGCACAGACAATGTCTACGGCGTGTCCTTTAGGGGTGTGTGAGAAGAAAAGGCCAGTGCTCTCACAACAACAAATTCTGAAGAAAGCATCAGTGGGAGCTGAGTTCTCGACTTCTGGAGGAGAGGTTTGCAGTCCAAGACACAGAGTGGCTGCTCTTGCCCACACCACATCATTTATAAATCCCAGTGTCCTGACCACCCCACGGAACTCACAACAGACCTGGCCCACCTCCAGAATGCAGCAGGGCAGACCTGGCACAGGCACAACAAACCCTGCACCCAACACAGACACGGGCTCAGGTCTGAAGGGAGGGGGAGTAGGATCCAGAATTCCAGCTTACGTAGAGAGGAAGAGAGTGCCTCTTTGGAGTATCTGGCAACAGAACCCTTCACCTCTGCTCTCATTCACACTTCTGCAGCACCACCCAGCATTCAGACAAGGTGCATGGGATGAACCTGACAGTGTGACATTGCACAAAACGTATGATGGAAGGGAGGGACAAAAGGAGAATCACAGCACCAAACACTCCTTTCACCTTCACCAGAGGTGCCTTTTCCCAGCCATAGCATCAGGGCTAACCATGAACTAGAGCACAGTCTTCCCAGCTGAAAAAAAGCAGTGGGCAGACACTGGAGACTTGAAAGTAGAGTTTGAAGATTAGATATGCCAATGATTGAGTGTTTAAAATCTCTCTTTCTACAATACTTCTTCTTCTGAAAGCCTTTCAGACCAGGATTTAATTGTTCAGTATCTAAGGCTTCAGGGAAGGTGAGAAGTACTCACAGGACATGCAAAGGTTTTCATGGCTGAGATCACTCAGTACAAGATCACCAAAAAAGGGGTGCAAGAAAAGCAATAAAACTTTCACTGTCAGGGAGGACAATTATAGAACTGATTTTTTTTATTTTTTTTAATCAATTGTGGAACGTGATTATTGTCAGGTCCTAGCAGTTTACTCAGATCCAGATGAACTGCCACATCTGAAGTTGTCTGCTTGTTTTCAGAGCTTCTTGCATCTCTCTCCACTTAGCTTTGCTGAGGTAGTGATAATCCTCGAGCTATTTAACAAGTTCTACCACTCATGAAGTAAAGGTTAAAGGCACAGTATGAAGGACAAAGCATTCAACCAATAGAGAGGAGCTGAACGTAAAGCCTGTCTTGCAACTTGGAGAGCAATTTTATAATTGCTTCCTCCTTTAGAACTGCAGGGCATTGCCTAAATTACATCAACTCTTCACAGCTGTTTAGAAAAAGGAAGACACTTTTTAAAGTCAAAATATTCTGAACAAATCCGTAGCCTATTCCTTTGCACTAAAATTATTCCAAAAACTTATTATGAACTGGACAGGAAAGTCTAAATTACATTCAGGATGCTGAGGAATACACTAATATCCAATACATACTGTTCAGAAAAGTCAACTTACAATTTTTTATTTTTAGTTCTCTAGCTTTCCATCCTGTGTAAATGAACCATAATTTACCCAGAAAACTGCATCTCAAAATTTTCAAAGAAAGAAAATGAATGTATATGAAAACATTAACTAATAAGCATGAAAAATGCAGACAGCATTGGAACATTCTTTAAACACCAGTGTAATTAAGCTAGACAACACTGGTTTCCCCTGCAATACTGTCTCAGAGTAGTAGATCTGGAGAGAGGCAAGAAATCCTTTCAGAATAAGTGACAGTCTATTCAGCCGATCACCTTATGAATGCACAGATTCAAGCTCCTTCTGATACTGAAAGAGGAGAAGATACTTGCTTTCATTGAATAGCTTTTTAAAAATAAAAGGGTGGCTTTCAGCACAGAAACGTAACCTTTAAAAGCAACAGCTATGTAACGCTATCTCCAGAAAAAAAAAAAACACCAGTGCAACGCACTTTTTCACGGTCACAGAAGTCCAAAATCCTCATTTGTACCCACACATACAAATGTAAAATTTATAAAAGAATATATTTAGGTAGAATTTATGCTAGAATAAGGGAAAATGTTAAATGAACCATAGTCTGGGGAAAAAAAACATAAAGATAAGACAAAAGAAAATTACCTTCCTAAAACAATATGGTGGCAGCAAGAGGTTTTCTTAAGCATTAGCTTTATTATCTGTATTCAGTGTAAGCCAAGGAGTTGTCTGCTTTTTGCAAAGTCTTTTGTTGCTTGCACCATGTTCAGAATCACTCTGATCTCAACACAGAACAACAAAAAATGTTGAAGGCATAC
Organism: Pachycephala philippinensis; assembly: GCA_013397055.1. Taxonomy (NCBI): domain Eukaryota; kingdom Metazoa; phylum Chordata; class Aves; order Passeriformes; genus Pachycephala; species Pachycephala philippinensis. The sequence continues at coordinate 14,473 of VWZT01004306.1, read as the reverse complement.
TTTGTGAAGCCGCAATAATTATGTCGGTTATTGCATTTACTTTGCTCCTATAAACAATACTACTGACAGCTTGTAATAGACAAAGGAAAACATTTCCAAAGGGGAGAAAGCTTCCAGACCTGTGTGAGCCTGTGTACGGGAGGCTGTGAAGGGAACAAACAAGCCCAGTGAACAGCCATACCTCCAACAGCTCCAGCACCTGCGGAAAATGGTCACGTACCTCTGAATAGAGTATCCCCATGCCTATTCTTCACTCTGGAGTTGCTTCTTGTTCCACAGCCCAACAAGTCAACCTCACTTGAAATGCGCTTGAGCTTGTTCGAATCTGGTTAATATTTAACTTAAAACTATCACTTTTTCTTAAGCTACGTTTCCTTTCAGTGCTTTCTACTTAGTAGCATAAAACAATTGTCTTCACAAGCCCAACCCAGGGAGGCAAACACGAGAACAGCAGCTTACGGGAGACCGACGGAACAAGTTACAACACACAAGCATTTTCCTTTGTCATTTTTGCAATAACATCCTCCAGTTACCTAAAAAGGAAAGTACCAAAACAGGTTGAGGAGAGGAGGGAGAGAGAGGGGAAGAAAGTTTCACAAGTAAAGAAATGGGGGAGTGAAAAGAATAAAGAGCATGAAATCTAAAACTTAAAATAAGAAAGAATTGTAGCTAGTTTATGACCCAAGCTACTGCTGACTAAAACACGTTCCAAACCCTCTGCAAGAACACCTCAAATGCCTGTCAGGAAAAGGGAAGCAATCAGATCCCACGCCTTTAATGAGCTCCCAGTATAATTAGCCTCTCACTCCCTAATTAAACAGGCCGGCCTCTTTCATCACTTTTGCTCAGTCTTCTCTCCCTAGCCCAGCACAAACAATGAATATGATTCATGTTTAACCTGATAATTTTATATGCTAATTGGGAAGGGAATTATTGTTGATGGCCCTGAGGTTAAGATGCTGATAGCATTTCTGTACTACACTCAGTCTTTCTGAGTAAGGCATGTGTATTTCAGGTGTCTGCATTCACCTCAAAATATCTTTTCCCTTTATAGTTTAAATCATGTTTCATGTATTTCAAGCAAATTTTAAAACATGTTTTAAAACATACGCATGTAAGCATGCATCTTAAATCCAAGCCCTCCGCCTTACATTTGAGAATTTCTATTTCCAAATCATTTTCATATTTATTCTCCAGCGAGGTGGAGGACCATATAAAACTACTTCTTGTATCTCCAGCCTTCTCTGATTAAAGTGGTACAGCACCACTGGCTGTAGCGTTTGTTTGCTGGCACCAGTTCTCACCCTTTCGATGGCTTTTTATCTGAAGAAAATTAGGCTGGCACATAACAGAAACAGACATGGCACCTACCTGTGACAAACTCACTGGGACCCTCACAACAGACTGATCTTTCAGCATGTGGTGAATATGCTGTTGGACTAAGGACAGGCAAGAGTGAGTAATACCTCAAAGGTGAAAAGGTCTTCCTCACCAGTATTTCTTCATATCCAGATCCTAAGATATTCATGTCCTCCTGCATCTACTGACCAGCTTGTTGGAATTTATAAACTACAACTTGTTGAAAGAAACATTGAATCACTAAGTTGCTACATAAAAAACCTCAGTAGTTTAATTAATCCTTTCCTAACACAAATAAATAAATGTATGGCAATATGAAAAAGTATTTTAAAAAACTAACAAACAAATCAAAAAAAAAAAAAAACCAAAAAAAACAAACAACCAACCCTCCCTCTACAAAGCAGAGCAATAGCTTCAGGCAACACTTTTCCCAAGCTAGTGTAAACCACCATTTAATCCAGCATCATATCTCAGGTCCTCTGGAAAAGCACTGAAGTGACTACTTTGGTCACAGCATCTGTTAAAGAACAATTAAGCAGCCCAACCATGATGAGGTGTGAGACTCATGCAAGTGTATATAGTCACAGGTTCACTTCTGCTTCCCATATTTCTTCAGTGTTCTTTGCCATGCTCGTAAATGAAGAATCCTGAAAATTCTATTTTTTTTTTTTTATGAATAAGGTTTTTTCTCCAAAGGGTGCCAAGACTCAGTGCATGGGCAAACTGTCACCTACTCAGTCTGTGTAGGAAATATGATTCTTTCTTCCTGACTGAATTTGACAACACTTCAAAAGTTTCATGTGAGCCAGAAGGGAACTAAATATTTTTCAGAAGGGCCTCCACCAGGGCAATAATAAGGTAAACTCATTTTTTAAACCAGATATCAATTAAGCTTAAGAAGAGCATATTCAATAAAAGTCACAGGAGTTCACTTGTCTCTAAATTCCAAGACCTAGAGATTGTATTGCTACAAATTGCATGAGTTACACTACTCTCGGGAAAGCAATCTGTGGCCTGTTGGAGTCATGTGTGCAGAACAGTCCTCAGAAATGCACATTCCCAAGAAATACAGTCCTGGAATGGTCAGTGTCTGGACAAGAGGGACACTCGCACCTAATGCTTTCCCTAAGAAGACTGTTAATTACTTGTACAACATCCTTGTAGCACTCTAAGGGTCCCTTGCACCTCTGCTGCAGGACAGGATTAACTCACCAGACCCAACAAGCACAAAGAAACCCCTCCACAGCATGGAGCAGAGCCTGTATTTTATAACACTAAACTGAGTTCGTGCTGTGTCCAGCTCTAGGCCAGACCACCTGGGCTTCAGTTTTGCCACAGCATTTCAAAACAGAATACTTACTACCTCAGCTGTCCTGGTTCTCTAAGTGAGGACAGCCCATCCTGGGAAGTTTCTGTATACCTTCTAGGTTTTGTGCTTTCTATTCTCTTTTTGTATTCATTACTTTCATTCTCTTTTCCCTATTCAGATGGGCTAACATATCTTTTGCTCTTCACTTCATTACCACCAACAATATCAGAAAAAGTATCATACATCCCATATGCCACCACAAGGTGAAATAGGTAAAATGCTGCAGATCATTCCAGGCTGAAAATTCTATAAAACAAAAAATGTATGATGGTGTTAGCTGGGAACAGGGCAGAGAAAAGTCTTCGATATTTCTCACTATGCAGGGGTATCAGATCTGTTGAGCTGTGATGCTTTTCACTGAGAAATCACCTTTTTGGTTTTTCCACAGACTGTGCCCTACTTCATAAAGCAGAATTGTTTCTGTGGTGACTCTCAGGTTTTGTTTCCTAGCAAGTACGTATTTCATTCGTTTTCCCAGGCAAAGCAGCAGATCATTAGCACCCACGTTTCAAAGAATTTGCTTCATCAAGAAACCAGGCCAGTTTCAGTAAGGATCAAGACCCCCCCCAGGCTGACTACAATTAATTCAGTGGTTAGGCAGGGGTCTCCAACATATCGTGTTTTAACAGAGTTCATGGAGATGGCTTGGAAATAATAAGTAGTATTAGCATCCTCTCTTGACTCCAAGTTTACACAATGTTTTCAAACTTAATTTAGTTCCTGAGAAGTAGAAGCAGGCTAATTCAGAGCAAACTCTTCTTTGCATGTTGTGGTGTTCACTGAACAACACATGTAGGAATGTGTGAGTGATGCTAAATACACACCTTTCAAATCACTTCTGCTTTTACTCTAAGATAATCTAACAAAGAAGGATTGTCCCCAAGCTATCAGCAATTCAGAAAACTAGCAACAGGTGTGGAACCAGTGACCACAACAGCTTCTGTACTACTCACATCAGCAGAGATCACATTCATAACTAGAAAGTGTTGAGAAAAGCTGGATTCTTCCTCCTCTTTATCCCAAAATATAGTAGTTACAGTGCTTACTGAGACAGGTAGCAGTACAGATAAAGGTCTCTCACAGCCTCAGGGAACCAGAACAACCAAGCATTCTAATGACAGGTTAGATACCTCTTCATCCCACCAGATCCATGGTGCAATTTGGTCTTTCAGAATGTCGTGCAACGGCACTATTTATCATAGAATAACTCCACTCCTTAAATACTGCCAAACAAGCAGCACTTAAACATGCTCTCCTATACAGGCAGATCTCACACAGAACTCTGCTGCTGCTCCTTCTATCAGCACAGGCTTCTGGCAGTGAGTCAGTCAGGAGACGGACCAGGAGCTGCAGCAGAAGATGCAAGCAAGGGAGTCAAAACAGAGGTAAGTTCCTTGTTCGTATGCATCCATATTTTCTTTCTCTGTTGCCTGTCTCCATAAAGATGGGCTGTCCTCATTCTGTGCAGCTGGTTCTCTGAGCAGCCAGCCTGCCACCCTTTCTGACTGCTGTGCATCAACGAGCTTGTTTGCCAGACGTGGAGAGGAAAAAGCCTTTGACCCATGCAAATGGGAAAAAGGAGTAAATGATGGCTTTATTTTGTTCTTCTTGATTTTTTCCCCTAGAGATGTCACTGTGGATGCATGGAAATCTCAGCGTTGAAAGCACGTACACAAACTGAATAAATCTTTTTCTTATAGTTCCAGAAGCATTTTGGTTTTCCCTGTAAGTTAATCCAGAGATTCTGACATCTGCTAGCCTGGTGTCTTTCTGTCCCATTTAAAGTGTATGTGAAGGTCATTACGACTCTCTCAAGAGTACATTGATGAATTTCTAGAAGGTTTAAGGTTTGTTTTCATTAATATCAAGCCTCCAGAAATGGCATTTTTGAATGTATCTTTCAGGCACCTTCCTATACCTTTTTATATCTTTTTAAAATATTTCAGTTATTTCCAGTTTGCCATGGGAAATGTCAGTCTTTGGCATTGTTTCATTGCATAAAAAGACTAGATTATTGTTCAAGGCTCCTACAGTCAAGACTTGACCATTGAAATTAATGACACAGCTGTGTGCCACGTCTTGAAGTTAATTGGTGCATTATGTCTGATTTATGAAGCTTATTCAGTACAGTATATAGAAAATTGCACACCATAAAAAGGGTAATAATTTATCTACCCCATTGCTTCACCTTTAGTACAAACTGTGACTTATGCTGAACTTTTCAGTTTTGTTCCCAAACAATGCTCCACATGCAGAAAGAGAGGAAAGTATTTTACTTCTGTTTGAACTGAATAAAATAGCAGAAAGCAGTGGAATATCTACTCTGAAGCTGTGCTTCCAGCGCACAGAGGTGGGAGGATTTCTGTTGTATTGACAGAAGAACTGGAGTGCTCTTCTACAAAGTGGGTATACTACAGTGAGTTTGGATGTCAATATTACAATTATAACATTATATTATATATATTATAATAATATATAATTATATATA
>VWZT01004303.1:338917-378145 GCA_013397055.1 Pachycephala philippinensis | reverse complement strand
CCCCGCCGCTCGGACGGGGCCCGGCCGGGCGGGAAGCTCTGGGCCCGGGCTGTGCCTCGGCGCCTCTGGGCCCGCGGCCCGGCCGGGGCTGCTCCCGGGAGCGGCTCCTTTATGGAGCGCTCAGCGCGGCCAAGGTACGGCAATGTGGGAGTGAGGACGGGCTGCGCGCCGGCTCTCTGCCAAGGGGAGGATCAGCCTTCAGGTTAGCGAAAATTAATGTAAAAGACAATGAAGGTATGGCGTGCCCCGCGCAGCAAAACGTCTGAGCGTATTGCACGTGCCGCCTCTGCTGAGGGATGCTTTTCCTTTGCCAGAGAATGAGGCCTGCTTGTGTACGCAGGCCGCTGGATCCCGTCGTTTGCGACCGAGGTTGTCAGACAAGAGGGTGGGATTTGCACGGAAGTGGTCGAGGCACCAGCACTCGATCCATTAGATCGATTTTGTAACAGGAAATAGTAATTTTTAAACCATCTTCTTAGCAGGAGTCATGTGCTTTTCAACACCTTCCTAAACGCAGGACTTGCAAGGATCCTATGCAAGTTTGTAAGTGATACAAAATTGGGAGGAGCTATTAACTCCTTTGAAGACAGAGAGGCTCTCAGGCACATGATGTGATTCTTAGGGCTGTCCGTGCAGAGCCAGGAGTTGGACTCGATGATCCTTGTGGGTCACTTCCGACTCAGAATATTCTCTGCTTTCTGTCCCAAACCACCATAACCACCTGAAGTTGTGAATGTGGCATGTGAGACAATGATAGATGCAGTGTTGGTCACAACAGAGTGTTCCTCTGTGTATCACTTAGAAATGCTGTTTTTTCATCACATGTTAACCCAGGTTTGAGGTGTGATGCTCTACTAGCTCCCGTGCCTAATTTCCTGGGTGCTTGTTATTTGCCCTTTTTGTTACAAAGTTCTCTCTGTAAACTGACACATGGTGTGTGGCAGAAAGATTCTGTCCACTGTCAGAGGAAGGAGAAAGATCCTTTTAGTGCTGTACTGGTGTTGTAGCTTTTCTTTCTTTGCGTTTTGGTAGACATCCACCAGAGAGGCTCTGATTAACAAAAGCATCAAGCCGCTGTTGAATGCATTTAACCAGGTTCCTGGGAGGTAAGTAAAGGCCACTTGGTTTTTTAAAAAGTGCATATTCAGATTACTTTTAGTAATCTTGTGCCTGAGTGTTGTTACTAACTGAGGTGGAATGTTTGCATTTGCAGTGAAAATGAAAAGAAGTGTACCTTGGATCAAGCTTTTAGAGTTGTTGTAGAAGAAGAAATAGTAAGTACTTTAAACTGCTGAAGCTTATATCTTGTTGAACCTCAAATTTCTATTTGCAGGCTAGTATATGAATGTAATAGGTAATTGAGATTAAATACAGATGATTCAAGGAGATTGGAAGAATCTTGTATTTTACAGACATCAGACTATGGTGAGAGCTTTTGACTGAGCCTTTTCCAGCAGTTCTTTGTAATGCTTATGAAAGTCTGCTACATCTTGAAATTCCAATTCATAAATATGCATTGTTCTGTAACTGTACTTTAAGAGTGGGTGGAAAGGGTAGGTTTAGAGTAGGTGTCAGAAAGAAATTTTTCACTGTGAGGGTGGTGAGGCATTGGAACAGGTTGCCCCAAGATACTGTGGACACCCCATCCCTGGAAGTGATCGTGGTCTGGTTGGATGGGGCTCTGAGCAACCTGGTCTAGTGAGAGGTGTCCCTGCCCATGGCAGGGGGATTGGAATTAGGAGATTTTTATGGCCTCGTCAAATCAAAACCATTTTGTGATTTGTTACTAATAAGTAACAAAGCTTCTTTGTCAGCTGAAAAGAATGATGAAAGGAGTCAGATAACATATGATCAAATAATACTTGAATGAAGTCTGAATGTGGGATATTAATTTTCAGAGGTAAACGACTCTGTGCATATGAGTCTTTAGTGGCTGGAAGCAGTCAAGAAAGGTTTCACACTCAATAAAAGCTTACTATAGTTAACTGACAGGTCAAATTTTGTAGATTGTTTTGGAAAGTTGAATGTCAATATTTGTTTTAAAAACGCCTACTTGGAAACAAGATTTTTAGTTTAGTTATATACATTTAGGTCAGACTAGAGAATTTCAACACTGTTTTCTTTGTTTAGATAAACAAAGCTCCATGTGAAAATCTCCTGGCAATTATTTCTCTTGCTATTAATGGAGTCACAGAAGGTGAGCATCTCTCTTTCAAATCTATTGGAAGTTTTAGGGACCATTTAGTGGAATTTTAAAACCTTGATTTCTGTAAGTCACCTACAGCAGTTACCTTTGGTGATATGTGACTCTTATGCTAGTGGTAAGTAGGCTTGGGTTTCTTTCAGAAGAGAAATTAAGTATAATATAATTCAATTTGGTTATATATGTGACATTTGTGTTGGAATCTTTTTCTTCTTTTTAATAGAGATGTGTGGGTTTCATTACAGCATGATTAGCATTTTCTGTCTTTGTCCAGCACTCCAAAATGATTAGAAGTTTCCCAGCATAATTTCAGAGATGAGACCACTGAGGCAGAGAGGTAAAATGACTTGGCAGAGCCAGAAATAACATCTCCTGGATATTTGTGCTCATCTCCTGTCAGTACATGGCTGTTTTTTAGATGCTTGAATCTGTTTCTGTAACAGTTTTTATGTCAGAAATCAGTGTGCTGATCTCTTCTGAAGTGACTTTTGAGCTCTTCCTTTTGTTTATTTGTTCACATTATTCATCAAAAATTGCTTGTTTCAGTAAGTATAGGTCAATTACATGTGTGTTTTGTGAGCTGTAGAATAACAAGACCTGTGATATGAGGAATTCAGGCACTACCTACAGAGTACGGATGGATGGCCTTGGAGCACTGTTTTAGTGGTGCTTGAAAAGGCTGTCAGGCTTCATGGGTGTGTGTAGTGTGACTAACTGTGGATTTAGAAGTTTGAAAGAGTTCACTTGCAGTCTGCAAAAAGATGTCACACTGTTTCAGACTTTGAGGTCATTAGAACAGTGATTTTTTTTAGTATTTGTTTTATGTTAGTGCAAAGCTTTTGTAAATCTCATTTGATTATGTGTAGAAATAGCTTTAATGAAAGTTCACATTTTAGTCCAAGCTTTCTGTTAGGAAGAAAAAGTTTTTTCTTTTTCTTTTTTTTAAATAAAATGTCCCTCAAGTGCAATGCATCTTTATTTTTTATATTTCAGTTCAAATTTGTTGAATAAAAGATTCCCTGTTCCTTACAGGTATCTGCACTGCATCAACTCCTTTTGTGCTTTTGGGGGATGTTCTGGATTGCCTACCTTTGGATCAGTGTGACAAAATTTTCACTTTTGTGGAGAAAAACGTTGCTACATGGAAATCGGTAGGTATTTTTGCAAAATGTTGCATAGTTTTGCCAAAGCTGTTGTCTACATGAACCATTTTTATGAACAGAATTTAACTGTCTTTGTAGCTGACACGTAAGTGTCAGGAACTCCAGAGGTAGCACCTGAAAAGCATTCCACTTCCTCATTTCCCAGGCTGGATTTTCTAACCAGAACTTCCTCCCATAGTCGTTAATTCAGGCTGTTTTGTTTCAGATAACCTTATGGCCCCTGTTACATTCACAAACTGTTCTTTATCATTAATTCAAGTATCTACCAATTTCTTTCTTCTGCTTTCAAATCACCAGTATTGCGATCGCTCTAAATCTTTTGTGAGTGCTCTTTGTGTATTTGTATAAATCACACATGAGGAATAAAGGAAATGAGTGTAAGAATTAGTATGTTCCAAGAAAAAAAGTGGATGCTGCTCTTACAGTTCATTGTTACACATGGTTTTTCTTTATGAAGCCTGGATGTAAATGTGTTTTATGCTTTCTTTGAATTTGTGAGACTGCTTGTTTTATCTTGCCTTTGCGTGAAACCTGCCTGTTACGTGAGGGAAGACTCAAATTTAGAGTTATCTGTAGGAGTGACTCATACTTACTCATATCTTGTGATTGGATTAAATCTACTCAAGAAGGTTTTATCATCTCCTAATGTTCTAAATACCCTTACTCTGTTTCAGAACACATTTTACTCAGCAGGGAAAAATTACTTGCTACGCATGTGCAATGGTGAGTGGTAGTTTTTCGGGGAGGGGGAAGCAGTATTAAAGAAATTCCTATCTCAGCAAATGAAAGCGAGTTTAATAATTTGATTTAAATTTAGATGTGTTCAATAAATAATAAAAGGTGCATTTCTCAGCAGATACAAATTCATGAGTCTTGCTTGTTAATGTAAAAGTCATTCAGACCTCAGGGAACTCTCTTCATCTGTGGAGATCATTATAGAAGAATATCATTCCTCAGCAATGACGAGGCTCATATCAGAGGCTGTATTTGAGTAGGATTCATTCAAACTTATTTTTTGTTGGTGTTGAAGGTGTTAGAAGAATTGGCAGAATGCATTTGGAAGAAATATGTCTGATCAGAGGGAGTCATTGGCATTTAAATTTACAAATATGAGCTTTGTTTCATTAGCTTTGTAGGTCATGTGATTAGCAAGTCTTGATTCTATGACATGAGAAAGGAAAAGAGGGATAAATACTAATAGTCTTTACTTTTTATGATATCTAGACCTCTTAAGAAGATTATCTAAGTCACAAAACACGGTCTTTTGTGGAAGAATTCAGCTCTTCTTGGCTCGGTTATTTCCACTTTCAGAAAAGTCAGGTAAGATTTTTTCCATTTCATCACACTTAACATTGAGACTAAATAAGCTGAACCTTTTAAGTTTCTGATGGTTGCAGAGCAAATCCAGTTGGACCAAATCACTTTGCACTTGTATCCTAGTTCTTGTGTCTGTCCTTGATGTTGTAAGTGACTTTTATTTGCTTTGATTTCAAACATAAGTTTTGAATGCTCTAAGAATTGTGTATCAGCATTTCATAAACAGCTAACTGAATGAACAGACTTGGGAACTTCACAGCTTCTAAAACTTACCCTTTGTTTTTCACAGGGCTTAACCTACAGAGTCAGTTTAACCTGGAAAATGTCACTGTTTTCAATACCAATGAACACGAGAGCACTCTGGGACAGAAGGTGAAAGTTCCTATGTCATTTTTCACTGATTTGCAGTAAACATGTTAGATTGTTTGCACAAAAAGTGTTTGGGACTGTAGGTTCATCATTTGGTTGTTCCTCTGCCAGACCAAGCTGTAGTTTTGGGTATAGGCATGTTAACTGGAACATTAAACTGTGCACTCTGAGGGGAAAAAGATTGGTTTGATTGTGAGGAATAAGCACTGTCACTTACTGTGCAAAGTTTTCCCCACAATGTGCAGAGGACAGAGCTGTCTCTTCAGCTTTTTTCAGAAGTGAGGTTACCATTGTGTTAGGACACAAATTTGTTGCACGTTTTACAGTAATAATATTTCAAAGATCTTTTGAGTTACCAGCTTAAGCTTTCTGATCTAATATGTAATTGAATGTTTGTATTAAAAAACACTGTGAGAACCCTATGCAAACTGTAGTGGCATTTGTATAAATTTTAAATATTTTTTTCCTATTTAGCACACTGAGGAGAGGGAAGAAGGAATGGACGTAGAAGAAGGTGAAATGGGAGATGATGAAGCACCAACAAGTTGGTGAGTTACAGAAACTTTAAACCTGAAGCAAAGCTTTATAAAGTGGAAGGAAAAAAGCTGTTTGGGAAATACCCTTAAATGTTGTGGTCCAAATTCTCCTCATCTCCTGCCCTCTGAGGATTAGATGTATCTAATCAGTGAAGACTCCTGGCAGTGCCTTAACTGTTTAAGTGGAGTTGCCTGGAAGACAGAAATGTACAGATTTGAAAAAGTTGCATACCCTGGCTGAGAACCACTCTGGTTTTGACAGTTTTCCAAATTCCCTTCACAAAACTTGTTGTGGTAAGATGTATTCAGGGATTTTGAGTATATGCTTTAGGAGAAAAAGCTGTGGTCCTCTTCATTCCCCAGATAGTGAAAAACTTCTAAGATCTCTTTTACGTATTAGTTTTGCTTTTATGGTGAGAAAGTAACAATAGACTGAATGGAAAACTCTTACAAGGACAAATTCTGAGTTACAGATTTCTCTGTGAGGGTTCACTACGGGCTCATTAATTTGCTTCCAAAATGAATGATATTTTCGGGGACTGTGCATTCCTGAGTGAACTTGAATATTGCTTTTCAGTATGGTTTTTTTTCATTACTTTTTCCACAGTTCCATTCCAATAGATTATAACCTGTATAGAAAATTCTGGTCACTTCAAGATTATTTTAGAAATCCTGTGCAGTGCTATGAGAAGGTGTCATGGAAAACTTTTCTCAAGGTAATCTGAGCTCATGCTTTCAACCATTCAGCCTAACTAAAGGTCATTGTTTACACGAGTAGCAGTGGCTGCGTAAGCATGGAACAGTTCAAAGGCTCAGGCTGCTGGAAAGTGATAGTGCATGAGGAAATGCATTTTGCTGTTTTCTAAAGTGAGCCTTTTGCAGTAAACAAACATGTTGTGTTCAGATGTACAGTAAGCCCCCTAACATAACTTGTGTAAGTCAGTATCAGAAATACTCCATATGTTCCAACAGTGCCAGAAGTACCTTTTTTGTGGCTTATCAGCTGCAAAAAGCAGAACTTGTAGGTTCAGGTGGGGGTTTTTTTACCCAGAGAAGATAAGTAGCTCTATCTAGTCCTAGCTCTGTTTTTTGAGTAGTCGAATTGATCACAGTGGGATCCTAAAGATTATTGGTTTCTAACGAAACAAATCTCTTTATAGAAGCAATGACTTGAATGTCCCCTTCATCCAGCTGTTTCAGTTTTGCTTAGTATGAATATTGAGGATGATTTATTGCTAAGCTACTATTTCTTCACAATTTGTCACTCAGTATGTATTTAATTCAGAGAAGCCCAGGTTTTTTTAATCTTCATTCTCTGTGTTCTGGTAGTAAGAGGTGACATCTGCTCAGACATCCTAATATAAATCTAATTAATGGGGTCTACTAATGGGGTCAAAAAAAAACCCCACAAAAAATCACCACGGGTGCAGTTCAGAAACTGATCAAGGCCAGACTTAAGTCTTTCAGATGAAATTTTTCAAGGTAGCACTGTCATCATGTGAACCTTTTTTCTTCATGACGTCTAAACAACAAAGCACTGTTCACAACCCAAAACGTTGTTTTTCTTAGCATACTTTAAATATTCCATATGGTTAGATGTTCTGACATGATAATGCTTTCACTTCATTTGTGGTGTTCAGAGAGGTCCTACACATCAGTAACAAATGGGTTGTTTCAATGGGCTGATAGCAAATTTACAAATTATTTTACTGGCTTGGCTTTAAGTCTGGTGTAGTTCTCTAACTACAAAGGTTTGGTATTGTTTTCATGTGGTAAATAACTTTGTTTTATAGTACTCAGAAGAAGTTTTGGCTGTTTTCAAAAGTTACAAATTGGACGACACTCAGGCTTCCCGAAAAAAGTTGGAGGAACTAAAAACAGGAGGAGAACATGTATATTTTGCTAAGTTCCTAACTAGTGAAAAGGTATGTGATTTCCCTTCTTGGAATCTTGGGCTACTTGAGGTTGGAAGGAACCTGTGTCTGGTTCAGCCTCCCTGCTCAAAGCTCTCAGCTGGAGCAGTTCATCAGCACTATGTCCAGCTGGGCTTTGAATGTCTCCACAGATCGAGACTCCAGTTTCTGGTATCCAATTACACTGTTTGGCCAATTTATTTAGATAGATTTATTCTATTCCTTTTTCTATTTTGTTCTTTTTTCTGTTTTGTTCTTTGTGGATTGCCTCTGTTAAAAATGACTCGGGGGCTTCTGTTTCTGGAATAAGAGTCTTCAGTAAAGCTGCCATTTGTTTATTGCATTTCATTTGTAATGTTGTCTGTACAAAGATAAGGTAAAAGAGAGTAAATATTTAAAGATCTGTTGCTCTTTTTGTTGTTATTTAGCTGATGGATTTACAGCTGAGTGACAGTAACTTCCGCCGTCACATCTTGTTGCAGTACCTAATACTATTTCAGTATCTAAAGGGACAAGTCAAATTTAAAAGGTAATGTGAAAATATTTCATAGTTTTGGGGATGGAGAACTAGGAACTTGGAGATAAACCAAAATATTTTAAAATAGTTTGTCTGCTTATTCTGATGTTCTTGTGGAACCTGGAGCCTTGGATTGGTAAATACAGGGTGTGGTTGAAGTTATTTTACAGCAGAAAAGCAGAAGTCTCATTAATTTCTCTGTTCCTCTGTCTTGATTCTTTGCCATCCCTTGCTCTAGTCTAATCAACATTGGGCTTACTCAAACTTGTGCCATTTACTGTACAGGCAAAAACCCAATCTGCTCATCTTTGCAGAGTAAGTTTTCTGCCAAGTTGGTGAGTTGTGGGGTCTCAGAGAAGTAGAGGCCATTAGAACTTGCTTACAGTGAGTGCCAGCCATGAGAGGGAAGGAGAGACTCTCCTTGGCAGCACCAAGTTGTTAGACAAGTGCAGGGTACTTGTGTGTGGCATCATTTTGAATCTATACTGTCTCAGCAATGTGGCATTGGTTGCTGATTTGTTTTTTTCTTAGTGTGCTACAGCACTCTGTCTAAAATGGCAAGAAATTACAATGGTGATTGTTGCTTTTATAAATTAATGGGATAGAACCAAACCCCATCTGTTCCTAGTCTCTAATGTTATGCTGAAGAAAATCGCATCTCTGTTCATTTCCTGTGCCGTGGGCCATATGTGCACATAATAATTTAACATCCTTAACAAGGCAGCTGTGTCTCACCTGTTGTATATTGCTTTTTATAAACAGCTCTCAAAGAACTTTGTAAACTAGGTTAGGATCGTTATCCTAATTCTACGGATTATTTATCAAGGCGGTCTAGTGACAGAGAAGGAACGGGATTCCGTTCTTCTGAATTGCAGTTCAGTCCTGTTGAAGTGACAGTCATTTCAATGTCAATGCATTAAAATGTTCATTAAAAACAATCACTTGTTGGTAGTCAAGGATGGCATGAGATACAAATGGTGTAGTATAACACTTCGTTACTTTTTGAGGTAAATCTTTTCATTGTGTCCATTTGCTGTGTTTTGGGTCCAACATCAAGATGTGATCTTGAATCACACAAATGGGCTTCCTATTGGGTGAATCTAAGCCTTGAAAGCACATCTAATTAATTCCACAAACTAATAAATGGTTAGTCCCTGGGACCAGACCAGTTCATATTCGAAGTACTTTCCTCAGATCCCCTCTAACACCCCTCAGAAGGCATGTAGTGTAAATTATGTGTCCTCAGCACACTCTTTGATGTGTTGTTTTGTTCTTCAATTCCAGTTCAAACTATGTTCTAACAGATGAACAGTCTCTTTGGATTGAAGATACTACAAAAGCAGTTTACCAGGTTGGTACAGTATCTATTTTCATAAAAATTACATGGACGAATATTAAGCATGTAGTATTGTATCAACCACCCTTGAAGCAGTAACCACCATTTTCTCTGGGTTTTTTTCCTACATGTTCTACTACAGATATAGTGCAAAAAGTTCACTTTCTTTTCTCCCATTCATAGCTTCTTTCAGAAAATCCTCCAGATGGGGAAAGGTTCTCAAAAATGGTAGAGGTAAGTATTTTGATGCCTGCCTGAACAAAGTCTATATAGCATATAAAAAAGCAGTTTCAGCTTAAACTAGCTTTTGGAACACAGCTGTTATAGCTGAGAGAACTTTTACCTCCTCTCAGTAAAAAAAGGTCTTATAATGTCTTTTTATTTTGTAGTCATATTTTATCCCATGTTTTCGTTAATACTCTTTTCTTCTTTCTGCTGGGGAGAAACTGAAATATGCCTGTATGTGCATGTGGACATACAGGAGAGATGAAATGAGGGTTAATGAGGGTTATTGTAAAGCAAAAAAAATTTAAAAGTTTTTGCAGATAGGAGTCCTGTGCCCAAAGACATGGAAGTAAAATACAAGTGAAATTATAAAAACCCAAGAAGTTGTCTTTTTGCTTTCCTTTTTTCCTTTACTTTGACTGCATCTAATTTCTTGTCTAGACCAGGGGAAATAAAGCCTTTCCCACAATTTTTGAAGAGAGGACATACACTATTTTTGAATAAATTAAGCAGGTTGTCTAAGATTATACTGATGATCTTCAAGATAGTGACTGAAACACACAACCTAGAACAAAGTTTTCCCCTTAATTTTAATAGCTCAGTTTAAAACTTTGGGGTCAGCTCTGAAAGTGCTTATGACTCTAATAATATGCAATACTTTCTGTGTTTCTACAGCATATATTAAATACTGAAGAAAACTGGAACTCATGGAAAAATGAGGGCTGCCCAAGCTTTGTGAAAGAAAGGTAACTGTGTTATGAAACAGAAGTTTTCTGCTGCTTGTTTGAAATGGTGGTTCCACTTCAGAATATGGTACCCATGGTGCATATGAGCATTAACCATTCACACAGCTTGGAGATCTGTACAGTTGCCTGTCCCTTTAGCGAGTGCAGAAGGCTCTTAGATTTCTGCCAAAAGTCATAAGGCTTGCTGTGTGTCAGGGAAGAGGTGGTTGTGGGTGTGTGGGCTCTCAGGAGAGCATTCCTCATTGTCTCAGGGCAACATTTGGTGGTACTGAGGGTCCAGTGGTCCAGGAGATGGGCGCAGGTTTTGTCCCCTCCTGCTTTCAGCAGACCCTAGGTTGAAGAGGTTAGTGCCTGACTTTCCCCTTTACCCCTTTGGATTGCCTCTAATGAAGCCTTTGGCATTATGTCTTTGGCAGGGCAGCATACCTGGAGTTTGTGTAACAGTTCTCTCATGCAATTTATTTATTAGTGTGTCACTTGATGGTGATCACTTACCTTAAGGGAAATGACAATTAGGTGGCTTTCACCACTGAAAATTTCCTGTGTAATTAGTTACTAACCAGTGGCAAAACCTGAACTTTGACTCCATGTGTCTACTTGACTATCTTGAGGGGATGACCAAATATTTGTCTTCCACCTTTCTTCATTGTACACACAGACTGTAGCCTCTTTATGGTAAGGAGCATCTGGGTCATTATCTCTTTGGAGATTTCCTTTTATTGGAGAGATGAGGTGCAGCCACATCTTCATGACTTAAACTGTTTCCAAAAAAAGGGAGGGGGGCTGTTAGAAGAGAGAAATTACTGTTGCAGGGGAATTGTGGGGAAGTAAAATTATGAAATTTGACTTTTATAAATATTCTGTCTCCTTTAGATCTCATCCAGAGTTTCAGCTTGGGTAGGTCTTGCCCTAACCTCAGTGCCCTGGGATCTCCACTCTAATCCCATGAAATCAGGTGCAGCTGGGGAAAGAGACCTTGCAATCATAGAGCAGATGATCCCAGCAGCAGGGTAGATCATACTTACATGTGCTGCTGGCACAAATGTGATTTGCTTCCTTCTCTTTATTGGGACTCTGATAGACCTTTATGTTTTTGAGTGAACTAACTTTGGTGTCTGGCAGAATCCTTTCTTTATCTTTGCTTTTCCTTCTCTCTCCTCTTCCCCACTACCTCCTTCCACTCTTAGAGTCACTGTCCTTCAGTCCTTCCATTATGATTTAACTTGGCACCATCTGAAGGTGAAAGGTGAAGGTGAAATGGCTTTTTTTGTTCTTGAGATATTACTGGTTTGATACTCAAGAGCTTGCTTTTTTTTTTTCTCTTTAGACCTCCTGATTCTAAGCCAATGAGGCCTGTGAGAAAGAGGCCAGCTCCAGAGGACTTCTTAGGAAAAGGATCAAACAAAAAAATCCTTATGGGGAAGTATGTTGGATTCTTTTTTCTCTACAGAGTTCCTGGGTTTGGTTTAGTTAGTTGGTTTAGGGGGCTTTGTGTTTGGGGTTTTTCCCCCACTGATTTTTCTATACAGTAATTTTCAAGCTTCCTTACTTTGGAACTGCCAGGAAAGAACAGCGAGAGGATGTATCATTCTTTTCAAACTTGCAGGAGGCTTTCTTTCCTTGTAACCATGTTTTATAGATCCCTTTAAAACGGTCCATAAGTGTGGAATTGTAAAATGCTGAACATAAACAATGTGTGTTTATGCTTTTTTTTTTCAGTGAGGAACTGACCCGCCTTTGGAATTTATGTCCTGATAACATGGAAGCCTGTAAATCTGAGAGTAGGTAGGTAAAAAATGGGCGTGTCTTTGTGTAAAGCTAACTAATTACCACTCTAATTAGAGAGTTACAAAATTGGCATAAGGAAAATGTACAGGATGATCATAGGAGGTGTGGGTTTCACACCTTCTTCTTGAGAGGAGGTGGTTGCATGAATCTTTGCCTTGAAATCTCCTTACGGTTTTCCTCACTCCTTCGAATATGTATGCTCTCAGTAATTTTCATTGCTTAGTAAAGTAAAATTTAAGCTGAAAACCAGATGAAAACTCCCATTTTGTAGAGCATGATTGTATAATTAATTACCTTATATAATGAAGGAAGATTGCCAAGTCTGGCTCTGATGAAGTTAGCATGCTCCTTGGCTATGATTTTCGAGCGGGCCTGTGCTTTGAACAATGCTAGATAAGAGGAAATTGGCTACCAGGCCTTGTTCCAGTACATACCGTATTACCTACTCGTGGGGCAGATGCAGAAAAATGCAGTTATTGGTTGTCCCTTCTGCTTGCACAATTGTGGGAAATACTTAAAATGTACTCTGCTACATAACTTTGTTTGTTACAGATACCAAAATCCCCTTTTCTGTGCAGACACGATGCAGAGTAAGAAAATTTGGAGAAGGAATGGGAGAGTTCCCAAAGAGAACTCTGCTAGTAGTGGCTGTAAAGTCTGGTTGCCTGGGGAGAGGTGCAGCTGTGCAGGTATCCTGAATGGAGGAATTGCTTTTCCAGAGGTTCAGAGCTTTGCAGAGGAAGTACCCTCCTTTCTTGAGAGGCTGGGATGTACAGGAAGGCCTCTGACAGGATACTCGCCTTCACTAGGCCAAGGGACAAAGGTGGAGTTGTGTTTGGGACTGAAGCTTTTGATTCCCTGTGTGTGATTGTATTGTGCTGCAGTGTCTTTAAGTAAAAATAAGTAAATAAAGGCCTAAATAAATGGAGATAAACGAAGAAAATGCATGTCATGGTAAACAGGAAATAGATCCCACGGGATCTGGATTCAGTTCCAAGTTTTTATTACAAGCTTTTTGACTGCACATGGTCAAGTGACTGTAGCTTTTTGCTTTGGTTCCTCACATCTCCATTCAAATGGGGTAATACTTCCTTGGCTGTCCCCTTTTTAGATGGTTGTTCTGGGGATAATATAGCAGGACTCAGATGGGTTTTCAAGGTGCTGGCTTTGGTTCCAGTAGTTAGTGATAATGCACGGGGCATTGCTGCACTGGGCAAAATGCCTTTTTGGTAACAAAATTGAAGTGCATTTATAGAGCAGCGTGCCTCACCCCCTGCTCCAGCCCTTTACTAGACTCCCTTGCAGAAGCAGGTGTGTGTCTGTCAGCATTAGGTAGGAGAAATACAGATCATTACGAGCTTGCTTTGCATCACTGAGAGTCTTGGCACTCAGTAACTTATAGCTCTCATGCAATCTGTGTTTCTTGGTTAGAGTCTTCTCAGCAGCAGACTGTCCCCATGGTGTGAAATTTCATTTCTGTTCTGTTTTTAGGTCAGGGTTCCTTTTGTGCTGCTTTGAGTACCTGTCAGAACCAACCACAAGTGGTTCTGAGAGCAGATGGAACTGAGATGGGGGGTGGCAGGGACAGCCATGTTTTACTGATGCTGTCAAATGGCACAAAACTAACAACTATTTTAGACTCCTGAGCATTTGTGAGCTGTGCAGATGTTGTTGACAGATGCTGGTGTCACCTCTTGGTATGGCAGGAGGTCTAAATGTATATAATAGGCAATGCTAGCAACTGCTGGCACACTCCAGTGGTTATGCAGTAAATAATTTTATAGCAATATGTATCAAACAGTTTCTTTGCTTATTTAAAGTTGTTAAATTTGAGTGGGTTGGTTTGGGGTTTGTTTTTTTCTCTTCAGTGGATGAGCTTGAGATGTGTCTGAAGGAATAAAAACCATCTATTTTAGAGAAGTTTGTGAAGCATATTAAGCTCCATATTTGATTTTTTTAGGGAATATATGCCAACACTGGAGGAATTTTTTGAAGAAGCTATTGAACAAGCAGACCCTGAAAACATGGTTGAAAATAAGTATAAGTATGTCCATCTCTGCTGTGTTTCACTTGATTTTAATCGCTTTCATGTTTGAGTTGTTAAAGAAAATAGACTGTTCTCAGCATTACTAGTATCTGTGTAGGATTCCAGAAATGTACAAAATGTTTAAATTTGGACAGAATTACGTTACTAAATGTCTCTAATCTTTCTCTGTGCTTTTATAGATGCCAGACTTTACTAGTCAAACTTGTGTTTTATTTTAGGGCTGTGAACAATTCTAACTATGGCTGGAGAGCACTGAGACTTCTGGCACGCAGAAGTCCCCACTTCTTCCAGCCAACAAACCAACAATTCAAGAGTTTACCTGAATATCTAGAAAACATGGTAATCAAATTAGCCAAGGAGCTGCCTGTAAGTAATATTATCCTGTAATAATAAATGCTGCATTCATTCACTTTCTGCTTGTCTCTCTGCAATCCATTTGGTACATGGGGACAGAGGGGGCAAAAAAACCCCAAAAACCCAACTAGGAAAAGAGTTTGTACACTAAAGTAAAAATTACAAATTAAGTTAGTCTAATCTCTGAAGATCCCAGTAACAATAAACTGAGTAACATTGATTAACCTAGTAACTGTTGAGCCCTGCCTTGTACTCTGGGGAAAAAATCAACTCTGGCAATTCTCTTGGTAAGCAGGAGTGTGTATATGTATATGTGTACATATATATATATGTGAACCCAGCCACTTGGGTTCCATGTTGCAGTGTAGACCAATTTTATGGAAGGTGTAAGCCAGAATTATGGCTCATGAATATGCTGGGATGGCAGGAAAAGAGGCAGTGTATGCAGCTGAAGGTGCTGTGCTGAGTGTTACCAGAGCTTTACAGCAAGGTTTGCCAGAGTTCTGTCAGCTCCCTGACTTCTAAAATATGCAAAACAAGAATAAAGCTTGTGGAGCTGTAAAATTAAGGCATTAGCCCTTTGCTTGGTCAGCAGTACAAATTTGAGTCCAGGGAGGGGCCTCTCAGCTCACTTTATACACAGGGATAAGAGAGGCTGCCAGTGGGGAAGGGGCACTTTCTACACCTTTGAGTTAGCACAACCCAGCAATGTCTTGCAGATACAAACCCCTGCTTCTCTGCTGAGACCTTCCTTGTGTGTAGTGTGAAATTACTGAGGTCTAGAGGTTGGATTTTAATAAATGGCTGTTTTGTTTGTCCAGCCATCAGAGGTAACTGTATGCTAATAGCAAGTTTAGAAAGAAATGAGGGGAGGGCAAATGTATTTTAATTTGTTGACTGAATTAAGGTGTGGCTGTATGCAATATTCCTGATGGTACTACTGTCATGTGCCAAATGCTATGGCAAGAAACAAATACGTACATAAGGTCTATGCCTGAAATGTAGAAAAAGAGGAAATCTTTTGGCTGATCAGTAGCTAAATGAAGGAGTGAAAAGTTTGTTGTTTGTGTGTTTGTTTGCCACCTTTCAGAAGTCTGAAAGTACATAAACTTTGGGAAATTCCCAGGTGAGGAATAAAATAAGTGAATAACAGTAATAATGATTTTTTTTTAAGAATGTTCATCAGTAGTGATCTCAAAGTTGGTTGGCTGGGTTTTTTTTTAAGCAAGTGATAAAGCTCGCTGTGGAATACTTAGTTGTTGTTACTATGAAAAGGAAGAATCCTGTGAGGTCAGTGGATGCTTTTATTAGGTTTTTTAGTTAGTAATATGTTTTATTAGAACTTGTTCCTGGTGTTTAGGAGACTATGGGGGATTTTTAATTCTCATGTGGGATCATGTCAGGCTTTCCATTCTAACACACATTCCAGAGACAAGCACAGAGCTGTAGAATTTCTCTTCGAACACAAAGTTCATCCAGTGATATTTAGTTCTTTCATTGTAGCCTCCTTCTGAAGAAATAAAAACAGGTGAAGATGAAGATGAGGAAGATAATGATGCTTTATTAAAGGAAAACAATGAAAGTAAGATTTACATGTTCTCGGTCTTTTCAGTTTTTCTCTTGATGTGTAATGCAGAATCTGTCTTTTAACATAGTTTCTATGGAAGGCCATCAGTCCTGCTTACCCCAGTGCATTTGTACCAAAAAGCACAGCCTTTTCAGGACACGAGGCACCAGGAGCAACCTCCCAGTGTACTGGCCTGCAATGCTGAAAGCATCCAGCCTGTTGGATTAGCACTTTCATTGGGAGCCTCTTTCTCCTTTTCTGCTATGTGGTGTATGTTGCCAGTGTCACTGGGTGTTCATGGCTGAAATAGCAGCTGTGTAAAAGCCTGTGAGTGCTCCTCACCCACTTTCCTGTTCTCTCTGCCCTTTAATCACTGGGGTAAGCACTTTCCCCTAGCCCCTCCTGGGGTGGTAGTTTTGGGACTTTCAAAAATTAATATCTTCCGCCTCTGAGATCTTTACTTCCTCTTCATTTAAAGTGCTTTAAAGATAAAAGGTTCTCTCTGAGAAGAGCAGCCTTCCTGACAAACATAATCTCACTCATTTTTCTCCACAATCCACTCCTCGTTGTCTCTTGCCTTTAATCCTGGCATGTCCTGCTCCTAGGTGTCCTTCCCCATCTCCTTTGTCTGTGAATCTGCCCTCTTCCATCCTCATTCATGCCTTCATCTCACAGCACCTTCTCCCTTGCATGTTGTAACTCTATGTGCCAGCTCCTGGATCCAGCTTGGGCGGATGGGATATGCAGGGCATGGAAGCCAAAGACTGGGTACCTCTGGCAGCTTTGTTGAAAGCTTTTTTCTGTTGGTGGAAAGCCACCTGTGGGCCTCTGTGAATTTCTCTCGTGTTTCCCTTTTCCATCCAGCACTTGACCTTCTCCACAGTCTCCTTGGCAATAGTAGAGAAGTTCTTTCCGCTTCAGCTTAATGCTAATTCACACAGCCTTTGTGGTGTCACTGTGTGGGATTTGCATCTTTCTTTAAATCTTGTCTTAAAGCAACAATGGCAGAGCCGTGGTCTGCTGTGCTTAGACATAAGGGAGGTGATCTGAGGGCTTTTATTGTTTTGTTGTTCAGCATCTTTTGTCCTTTCCCCTCGATGTGACTTTAGTTCAGGTAAATGAGTGTGACTGATAAGCACTGTGTAGAGTTAAGAAAATTACTCCATGCCAACTTCTACTCCATGTCTCTTCAGGTGGCACGAGGGTGAGATATGTTATTAAAAATTATGATTAATTTCTCGACATAATTCAGTCTTTTTTTGGTGTTTCTTTATCTAAAATTGTGAAATAAACATGGGTGGTAAGCCATAGATTGTAGACCATGATAAGGTATGAATGTGCAAAGCCATCTCTGTAATCACTACAGTGTTGCAGTGGGCTTTCCTCACTACAGCACTTGGCTTCTCAGCAGAGCCTAGTGTTCCATGGTTCTTATGTCAATGCCAGGATGACAGAAAATTCCTTAAAGTACTGACTGCACATGACATTTACTGTCACAGTCCTACTGCCAGTAGGAACATGAGAAAAAAGGGAGTGAAACTGGGTTTGTTTGTGTGTTTGTTTTACCTGGGTTGACCTTGAATAAGGTGACTAAAAAATTCCAAAAGACAACTGAATGTTAAAGATCACTCTGTATTTTAGTGTTATAATTGACTTGTGTTGAAAACTGTAGTCTGCCTGTCAAAATTCTTGTTTTCATTTGGAGGAGGCAGTTCTGATGTATTTAAGACTTTGGCACTTCTCTCTCAATACAATAAGAGATAACATAAAATGCAAGATTTTCTTATTATGGGCATTAAGAGACATTACTCTTGAAACCCAGGTAAACACCTGTAAAAATCTGCTCTCAGAGCTCA
The DNA here is from genome assembly GCA_013397055.1 of Pachycephala philippinensis. Lineage (NCBI taxonomy): Eukaryota > Metazoa > Chordata > Aves > Passeriformes > Pachycephala > Pachycephala philippinensis. The sequence goes on along the minus strand of VWZT01004303.1, from coordinate 360,208 downwards.
AGTAGGTTTGAAAAGCTGCAGGAAAAGTGTAAGTCAATCTGTCAGTAAATAAACAAGATTTGAAATGGGGCAGATCAGGGAAGATTCATTTGCAGTGTCTGGAGATGTTCCTTGTGTTTCACTGATTCCTGCTCTGTTTTCCCCAGGTCCAGAGGTGCAACGGGACAAAGCCATGACGGGTGAGCAGATCGAGTCCTTTGCGAACAGGCTGGGGGAGCAGTGGAAGGCCTTGGCCCCCTACTTGGAGATGAAGGAATCTGATATCCGGCAGATCGAGCTGGACAGCGAGGACGTGAAGATGAGAGCGAAGCAGCTGCTGGTGGCCTGGCAGGATCAGGAGGGTGCTCACGCCACCCCCGAGAACCTGATCACGGCGCTGAGCAAAGCCGGGCTCGGGGACCTGGCCGAAAGCCTCACCAACGACACCGAGGGCAGCAGCTAACTCGCCTCAGATGCCAACTGACTGACTTGGGGCTGGGGGTGTTGGTAATTGTGACTCTTCTGGTGCTTGTCATTGATAATTGTTACTTTTGTCACTAGGTAACAGATTTTTGATAGGTATTTTATGTTCAGTAAATGATAAAAAGCTTTTTAATAATACTGTGACATTGTCCAGATTGTCTGAAAAGGATTAGTCGCCCTGGCCTGGAACTAGGAAGCTTCATCTTTGGTGGTAGAACAGAAGAGGGAGGATGGAGAGTCAAGGCAGCTTTTGATGCAGGCTGTGGGAGGGTTTGGCACCAGAATTTGGGTTGTTCCCACTGGACAGAGCACTGGCAGCTTCTCCCACCGCCACTGGCTCTGCCATGTTCCTCACAGCAGGGAAGGACTCTGGGTGGAGGACTTTGGAATCACCCCTTGGGATGATGGGAGCTGCGGCCTGTCAAAACCTACCTGGCAGAGGTAAAAAAAGAGGGTTGTGATGGCACTCCAAGGCACAGCATTGACCTGCAGGGAAGAAGTGCTGGCACACTCTCCTGCTGAAGAACTGGTTCAATCAAGGATCATGGGATTCTCGTGCTGGTTTTTATTAGTGATTATTTTTAGCCTCTCATTTTTTGGCTGTGTAGGAACTCTCCTGAGTCCTGGTAAACAAGGAAATTTTTTTGTCACAGGTTACTGTGACAGGTTACATGGTTCTCTGTAGATGGGTACAAGCTGTTTTCCCTCCAAAAGTGAGAGGTATTTGCAGTGCTAAGTGGCAGCTGGCTACAACATGTTCTGTGGCTAGTTTGTGTAGTGTTTCTGTCATTCACAAGATCTCTCTACTGGATCAGTGTTTGGAAAACGCCCTTCCACCGAACTCTTCTCTGTATTTTTTCAGCTATTCAATCGTAGCTGTCGATTTCCAGCATGATTAGCTACCACCTCAAAGGAGAGTTCCTGCCTGCAGAGTCATTGATAAAGAGTTTTGTGCCTGCTGCCCCACTTTGGACTTAAATGTGTTTAAGAATTTGATTAGGGTGCTTCAGTGAAGGTTGGTAGGGGCAGAGATACAGGAAAATTATTGGAAATAACAGCCCAGGTCTTGGCTCCTGCTGCAGGTAGGGGTGGGTAGAAGGTACAAACTTCAAGTTTCAGCTGATTAAGGGACTTGGGCATATTGTGAGTGGAGGTGTGCAGGTGTGACTGACAACTTCAGTGCTGGGAAAGCTGAGGATGACAATAGGAGGATGAAGTTCCAGAAAACAGCAACCAAGCACCATCCCTCCCTTCCCCTGTAACAGGATGCAGAACGAGCATTTAACTTAGAGGAGCCTGTAGTTTCTGTGGGGCCTGCAGGAACAGAGCCAGTACTGTCGGGGGGCTTCCCTACTGGGCAGAACTTGCCTTTAAGAATCGTGCCACTTAAAATACACCCCAAGGCCTTTGGTGTGCTCCCAGGAGAAGCTGTGCAGGGGAGGTGGCACTGGACTAGCAATTGCAAGGCAGAAGAGCCACGTGTGAAGGCCACAGCTGCTTCCATTGGCCCCACAGAAGGATTAGTGAGGGATCCTTTCCGAGCAAGTGAGGCACAGGCAAACTCACCACACCGCCAACAGAAGTGCAGGTATTTCATAGGAATATGGACCAGCTCTTGCAGAAGGCACTGGGACACATAAACACCGGGAACCTGTACACCGAGGGGTGAGTGGGGTGATGGCCTTGATCACACTTTTTAGGCTGTAGCTAGCAGGAAAATGCTTTTTTTCACTGCAGTCACACACACCCACTTACTGCAGAAGGTCCTGTAAGTAAGCAAAGCCCACTTTTGCAGCCACCACACCAGACCTACCTACTGAGTAAAGAGTAACAGGACAGGAGACACATCCCTACAGCTTAAAAAAAAGTGACTTTATTCCATGACTGCTTTGAGACATTCATCAGTGGTGGCCCAAGAAGTGAAAACAAACGCATACTGACTACAGTACCAGGACAGGAGCTGTTTTTAATGGAGACACATTGTTGATCACAATTCATTTTGAAATCATGAGATGCCAGCAACAGAACAGACTGAATCAGCAGGTCAGGCTGGACAAATACTTGATTGTAGCCACAGCTGTTGGCTACGGGCAGCAGCACTGAGTTACACAACAAGGCAACGGTTTCTCTTCTACCTTCCTAACAGAACTGCCAGGTAAGGCAAAGGATGGACAGCTACTGAACTGTGGTATAAACCATGCAAGAGTAACAAATGTGAGAGTAGGTGTGTAATAAATACTTGATGACATTAGAGAAGGAGGAGGAGAGGCTCATTTAAAAAAAAATTATCTTCTGCAAGACATTAAAGCTATTTTAAGTATTGTCACCACCACAGTGGGCAGTCCAGTCCAGTAGTGACTAATTGGTACATGGATCAGTTTTAAAACAATATCCCTCTGCACATGAGAAGGTTTGAACAAATTATTTATCCACTTGCTAAAGCTCTGGGGTTAAAGAAGTGATCAGTAATCAACATTTATTTCACACCTAGGCAGAATGGCTAAAACGGAAGACTATTGTTCAGCTTCTTCTTCGACAACTTCGATTCTGCGAGGCCCGTAGAGTAGAACATAAGCTATATGCCAGTCTCCACCCCCAGATAACCTCAGAATGTCTTCAGGTGTAACAATGCTGACTTTGTCATCATCAAATTTAATCCATTCATCTGCAAGGAAAACAAGAGGACCATTTGTAACTTAGGTACATAAAGTCTAAACTTGCTTAACAGCCCCTTGGCTGAAAGGAGCTGTGAAGAGTGGTTAACAGGGCTGCAATTGGTTTATTTTTTTTTTACCTTGTTTCCTTTTAACCCAAGACACATAATGCCCGGAGGAACTTGATCTGCCTTGATGAGTTAGCACTGCCTGCAGGTCGTAATAGCCGCAATTGTTAGAACCAATATCTGAAGGGGAAAGAAAAAGTAACGCTGAGTTCTACTGGAACAGCTGCAGTATCTTTAATAGCTCACACACCAAAGATGCATCAGCCAGGCCACAGCACCAGAGCTGTGTGTGTAAAACCCCAGGTACTGCATGGTACAAAACCACTGTGAACTAAAAGCAGCAGCTCTCAGCCAGGAGAGTCTCAGGAAACTGAGGATGTTGTGCATTCTCACGAAATAAAAATGTACCCACAAATATTACTGACATAATGCACAGGGTGAGTGCTTTGGGCCTTCAGGCTCCAAGCTCCCCCCAAATTGAGGCAACACCAGCACGACAACAACACTTTTAAAAGTCCAGCTCAAGTTTTTGTTTTGATTTCAGCTTTCTACCACCCACTGACAAGGCAGTGTGCAAAACAACTGCACATTACATGCAAATGCCTTTGATATGCCTGTCTTCTATTATCGCCAGCTTGTCAGGTGGATGGCAATTATGCCTTTGACTATCTCAACATTTTGGTTTACCTAATCTTTCCATTCCTTAAATTTCTGTCAGTCTCTGAAGATTAATTTTCAAAGGCATTAAAGAGAGCCAGGGTTCTCAAAGTATTCCTACCATCAGGCACACTTAAGTAAATAGAAAGTTAGTTTAAAGTAGATTTGCTTCCCTGTACTCACCATCAGGAAAAGAAAATGGTTCATATTTAACTTCTTTCTGTGCACCATCACTTTTACTAGACTAAAAAGGAGAATAAGCTGAATTAATGTGAAACGGTTTAATAAAGGCTTTAGCACAATCACATCAAATCCCAAGTCTCCATTCATTTAAGTATTTTCCTAAGTCTAAACATTTTTGTTCAACTTGAAAGAATTTCCATTACTGTATTTTCTAGGTGGACATACAAAAACTTTATCTGAAGAAGACCAGTTTTAAAGCAAATATATAACCATTCTAGCACATACCGCCTGCACTGTTCACCCACCAGATTTATGGGTTTGTTTATGAAACAATTCTGCTATTGAAGATTTATTCCTCGGTGGAGGCTTGCTAGCAGCAGAAGTGGCAATAAGAAAATACCAAAGATTGACGCTCGGTGCCAATACATTCTGTTCAAAAATAGCACTCTTTCCTTGCTCCCATCTGTGTAAGAGGGGATGCAAGTCTTATCCAAATGTTTAAAAGAATTTGCCACGAGTTAGGCCAGGAAAAATACCAGCACACTTTAAAAAAATGGCTAAAACACTACAGTTTTAGCTCATTTGCTTTTGTCTTAATTAAAGACAGGGAAGTCAGTGTTAGAATTATGTAGACAGGGTAAGACATGAAACGATTTACCAAGTTTTTAGAGTGCTGAGTCTAAGCTCACCAGTGCATGTACTCTAATTTTTATCAGTCAGGCACGTAGCAGTGCGCTGTACAACCCCTCCCAGCTGGTGAGCAGGGAACAGCTTCCTACACTCCACTGAAGAAGGGAGCCGCCAGCAGACAGTAATATTTGAAGAGAATAATTTTGTGTAACTTATAGAAAACGTTTAGGCATAGCACTGGTAAACAGAAGCACTACATTTTAATACATTCAATACATGCTATCTGACTACAGCATTTAAAACTTCTCATCAAGCAAACATACCAAAGCAGATATTGTATTTTCATGAAAATACAGGAGAAAAAGATCTAAAGCTCAGTACTAAGGAGGTTGCTACATAAGAAAATAATATATTTAAGGACATCAGATTTTATCTAGCCCTTATTAGTACCCCCAATTTCAGATGTATGAATTAGTGAAAGTGTCAGGAGACTCACGTTCTTTGGCTGCTGATTTACTTTTTTGTCTTCTAGATCTTTGAATTTTGATCGATAAGAAACCATTTTTTCCTGCAGGTCTGGCGTACACAGCTCATACACATCCAACATAAGAGGAAATTTGACATCCTAGGAAGTAAAAAGCATAAAGGTTTAATAGCATGGCTTGGTACTCCACATTAAAGCATTCTCCCATGAGGACAACACTAAGTCAAATTAAATGCAACCCTCTTCAAATTGTTGGCAACCTGACCTACTGGGATTCTGCTGACAGTGTTTACCAAAAGGGCTACAATGCTTTCACTGAAGAATTTCTATTTCAGTATAGACAAACCACTATAAATTATTACATTCAGCATAGACTAATATTAATAAATCAGATTCTTTATTGTTAACTGTCATATTTTTACACTATGGAAATACCTATACAGGCCTAAGGGAAAAGGAAAAAGAGGCAGGCATGTAGAATGACTGTACCCTGGCAAAAATGTCAATTTGTGTATCTTCTATCTTAACTATCTTCTGAAATAGTTAACATGTACCTTCAATCTTTATTTCCTTTCTTCCTCTTGTAGGAAGGAGCATCTATCATGATGCTCCTTGGGCAGCCTACGGGGTCTGTCAGCCATGGCCAACAGAAAGCAAAACCAGAACATTCAGCTGTTTGCAGCTGGTTCCTGCATTTGTCCATCAGAAAGCCAGACAATTAAAATAACTAATACAGGAAGTGTTGGACAGCATAAACATCTCCCATCAACACTGGAACACTGTTCAGAGTTTGAAAGCATGGCCCTCTCCTTAGTTAAACATTCTTCTCAGAACCACTGGTGAGAACAGACCAAAAACCATCCTGTTTATTCTCATCCTGTAATACTAGCAGTATTGGGACAAATTCACTTCTGCCCCTCACCTCCTCCCTCAGTCTGTTTTAGGTAATGTAGTTTGCCACACACCATCACAACTGGAAACAAAACTGCTTTGTACTTGAGCAAAGAAACTGCACTGTTAATGTTTTCAATTTAAAAGCAAACAATTTAGTAAGTAGTCTTCAAGTCCTCACTGTCTACCTGTAATAAAAACTCATGGAAAACATAAAGAGGAATTAAACGTCAATATGCAGAAAACTTACCTTAAGAACTTTTGCATTCACAGATTCTTTCTCTTTGTAAAAAAATCTAACCATCTGAATAGTCAGGTACGCTGGCAAGCGACTAATTTTGGACTATAAAAAAAAAAATTAGAAAAAGCTATTACTTTAAATATTCACAGATCTTTTATACCTTAAACACTGTTCATCCTAAATTACAGTCTATCCTGAGAATGTATTTGTACACAAACCCACAGGAATAAAACAAGGTCTCCTTTTTTGAAGCTCTGTCTTAAATTTCTTGGTAGTGGATACTCAGATGCTTTATAAACATAAATCACACGGTGTTGCAGCAATAAATTTGTGTTTTGGAACAGAAAACTAACACCATTTAAAAGGACCATAAAGAGCAACGAAAGTACCACTCACAGATTTGATATAGAGTGCATTTCTCTGCAGTGTTGGAGAGAGTTTGGTGATTTCCTCCTGAAGACGCTGTTACAAGAAAAAGAAGCAACACGTTAGTCATAAAACACAGCTCAGAGAAAAGCACAACAGGGGTAAACAAACCATAAACTAAATCTTGTTCTGCCAGTCTCTTCTGTTGCTGTCAGCCATTACAACACACAGGATTTTGAAATTCCTTGGCAGAAAGGATCATGCCCATTCATTCCTTCAGCTCCAGGCTCATTCCTGAACCCTGAGAACACTGAGTTTTTTCTCTCTGCAGAAAATTTTGCTCCACAGGAGTAGAACTCACAATTGGATTTTGTTATTAATTGTATCTGGACTTGGTTACAAATGTATCATATCATGCTTGGAACACAACTGAAGAAAACCTGAAGTTTCCTGTGAGAAGAATATTTGCACATTTCTCAGCTCTCAGTCTCAAGCAGGCAGAGCTGCATCTAAAGTGACAGCTGGTGCCTCCTAACAAAATGCCAGGAAACACTAGACTGGTTCTTAATGTTGCAACTTTCTTGCTACAGGCAATCCAGCATAAGAATTGTAGATATTTTTTTTGGCCTGAAAATGAAGTTTCTTTTTTTATAGAGCATTAGCTATTTTAGCCTACTTTACCTTCTAAATTCTGTTTAAAAAAAAAAAAAAAAAAAAAAAAGGAAGAAGAGATACAAAGATTATGCAACTTGCTTTTAGTCCTGTACAAACCAGATCACTGCCCTAGTCTTATACAGTTACTACAAAGGTTTTGCAGTAGCTCCTCTCCTTGCTACTTCAGACTCTCAAAAAAGCCCTTAAAATTTCAAAATACCTATATATAAAGCACAGACTACCTTAAGGAGTTCTACTTTAAAAAAGTTTGACAATGATGTTGTGTCACGGAAAATAACATCCCCTTCAAAATCTAATTTAATTGTTACATCATCTGGGGGGTTAATTAGGAACCAAAACGTCACCCTACTTCCAAGTTGACTTTTGGACTTTCTGGGAACTGGTTTCTGCATAAACCATGCTACTGCTCAGTCTGGAGTGAAACCCAGCTGAACAAACAAGCAGCAAACTGCCTTGCACTTGGTTACCTGCATGGGGAAGACCATGTCAGGGTCAAGAAAACGCTCTGGTGAAGTCTGTTTGACATTAACATGCAACTCCCTTTCACAGCCATCTTCCTAATGAACACCAAAAAGATTCTTGAAACTTTGTAAAGATTGGACAGCAGATGTCACTTCCAAGTCACAGATTAAATACCCTCAGAAATAAGTGTATTTAGGTCACTTAGAATTTCAATTAAAAAATACACAGGCCATTTAGAATTTCAATTCAAGAAAAGTTGCAATAGCTTACCAATTTTAGTCCTGTAAACAGGTATTTTACTTCTTGATTGATAAAGCAGCTTAGCTGAAGCAGATTCTCCTTTCCTTTAGTTACTTCTTCTTCTTCGGCTTCTGTACATTTCATGCTTCACAAAATTAAGGAAAACCATAATGCACCAAGAGCTGAACTACTGCTCTAGTGAAAACAACATGCCAAGCAGCACAGTAATTTAGGTAACTGTGCTTGTGTAGACAGTACTTTTACTTCTCATAGTACAAAAAAGATTTGAAGGAGTCCTTCCTTCAGACCAACCTGTTCCTTTGTGGCTAAGGACAAGGGGCAGCAGGGGCAGACAGCACACCAAAAAAAGTAAAATAAGTCTCTGATCACCATTTAAGCTGAGGCCTGCTTCTTTCTTTCTTCTCCCCCACTACCACCCAACCCTCAGGACACAGAACACATTAACTGGTTGCCAACACCAAGTTACAAAGCCCTCCTGCAACATTACACTCTATTGTTGTTTATGATTTGTAAAGTTCTTCTGTTGCTGCTGCTGGCCAGACTTCCTGTTTCTTTCAACATGCAGAGCCTCCTTTCTCTGCCTTTTATCTGTCCTCTTCACTGAAACGAAATTCATTCCATCATTATTTTCTACACATTCCTTTTAATTGTTCTGTCTGTCCTCTCCTCTTTCCATACTTCTACCCCAATGCTTTTCTCCCATCCATCTCCTTCCACCCAGGTATTTTTCTGACTGCAGCTATTCTACAAATGCTGCCATAATCACACTTTGAAAGTCTGCAACTCTTCTAACAAGTCTTCTTCCTGATTCTGGCCTATGTATCATTCCTCTTAGCTACACATTCAAAGACTCCCAACTATTTCAAGGACAACAAACGTCACAATAAAGGGAGAGAGATGCATGATTCTGACATTAAAGAAGGCCTTTATTCCTCATTACTACCAAGCTATGAGATACAGTACCTCATCTAAGGGGATGTTTCCTTATTCCAGACAAGCAAAATGCACAGCATAATTCTTTCTAAAAGTGGTGCTCAGTTTCATGACAGCCAGGATTTTGGGGTGGAGAAGTGCGAAAAGAGTAGTACTTGCCATGAGATATGTGCCTCATGTGGTCATATCCTCTTTTTCCTGCTATAAAGAAGCTACTAGAAAGTTGTCCGCTGCATTTGTTTCTTACTCATACAACAGTGGACACCTAATTTATTTCTCAAGAAATCAATCAAGCTACCCTTTGTGCATCTTTAGTACGCCAAGTATGTCAGCAACACACTCTCACAAGCCAAAAAAGCCTATTTAGGACAACAATTACTTTTAGTTGGATAAAGCATGACAGCATCCTTGAGCTGGTAAGCACCAATCTTCTCTGAGGAGGAAATCTGCTATTAAAATCAACAAGGTTGGGGTTTTTTTTCCTGTAAATTCCCATTTCCATTCTTCCTCCTCACATCATCCTCTCTCTCAAAGCGTAATCCAATCTTAACTTTAACTTCTGTGTACTCCATCATGATCCTCTTCCCCAACCTGCACCTTTATTTTCCATACTATTCTGAACAATGCTTTTCATCCTCCCTGAACTCAACTTCTGAAGTGTGAAATCATCGTTGTTTATGCCTTGCCTTAGTCTTTAGGATACGCTGTTTCAAATTCAATGCTGAAGAATTGATCAATTAAACTCTTCTTTTTAGAGGATGCTGCTGTAGCTCCAGAGTCTGTCTGTAAAACAAAATCTCTTATGATGCAACTTTAAATAGAATGTAAATACAGTCTTCTCTACAGACAAAATAACCCCGTTTATTTTAATTCTTTAAAGCCTACTCCTTCATCTTTCTATAGGTGCATTTTCTCTTAGTCAATCTTCTTACACAGCATAAAATTTTCAAAACAAATACACTTATAGCATGCTGTTAAAAACCACCCTGAAGTACATTAACAAGCAAGATCAAAAACTCACACATTAAGATGCCCTCCACCAGCTTAAATCTCTCTTAAGTTTCAGACAGTCTTCCAAGACTCTCCAGAAAACAGTTTACAGAGAAAAGAGAAAGCTGTTCTGGTAAAATCTTGGGAAAAACTTTTAGCAATTTCTTACCTCAGGTTGATTCGGTTAGCTGTCTGTTTGAAACAGTTCAAGTTAAAACTGTAGCATGCTTTTTTCAGAATAAAAAGCTCTCATGTGCTGAATTCACAGGTTATCAGGGCCAGCTGCCACATACGTGGGTGTGTGTCACCAGCAGCTTGGTCCAACACTGCCTTACAAAGCCCAAAGGGAAGGTTCCTTTAGCACACTCCACAGCAGAGCTGACAGGACCATGGTAGCATTATGCTGATCAGACACATCAGAAAGCAATTTCCCTTACTGGACTCCAGGCACATGTTAAAGAACTCACAAGCAGGTAATACTTAGCAAAAAATATGTGAAACACTATTATTCCTAATTCTGGTTAGAGTAATACTACAATTACCTCCATAACTGTATCACCTTCTATGCCTTCCAGCTTCTGCTGTAGTACCCTCATCATCTGCACCCAGCACTCATTGGCATCCTAGGAAGGGAGCACAACATTAAATCTGACTAGTGGCATTATGATTTAGTAGCATTAAACCCACCAACCAGAAAGCCAAATGTGAGGATTCCTTAACTAAGAATTTCTCCCAATTCCACCATGCACTCTCCAAGCTAGCACTTGATATTACGTTCAACTTCTATACAATTTTTCTACAGAAAAACCACCCCACTTTACTGGGAGTGATTATTTTCACAAGAGAAGGAAAGTCTTAAAATGTTCTTGTTCTCAGCTTCCAACATACTACAGGATTTTAACAATAAGCTCATAATTGGTCTTTACCTGCTGAAGGTACTGGCCTTGATCGCCTTTCTCTGCAAACTGTGGGAAGGCCATATGTAAAAACTGCAGGAGAATGATAGGTGGGATACTGGAGGAAGTTTTATCCATGGAATCAAACAAGTCTCTAAGAGCTTGAAGAAAAAGTAAGTGAATGTTTGAGAAGTGCAAAAACAATTCAAACACGGCAGGAAGTGTAAAAAGAACAGTAAAACAGCAGCGACATTTAAAGACTGATCATTTAACAGTGTCCAGTTTGATCTTCCCAAAGCAGGACCAAATTCCCCAGGTGGCATAACAGGAGCACCTAAGATCTCCTTTGTGAACACGACTTTGAAAGCATAAAGATGGCAATTCTGAGAATTTGGCACATAATGCCTTGTCTTTCCTGGCTGCTAACAGGAAAAAAAAAAAATTTGAGCAATTAAGATTTCATTTGGAATACAGCTGAGGAACAACATTTTCACAAGAGAAAAAAAAAGGCATTCACAATCTATCCTCTAGAGCAACTTAAGTTTCACCAGCTACTAGGAAAAAAAACTTTAATAAAGTATCTAGGAAATACCCATGCTTAAGGCCCAGGAAAACAAGTATGTGTATGCACATGTGCAGAGAGCTCTTAACTATGTGCAATCCAATGAATGATACTGACTGCATGACAACACACATGGCTTTCTTTTTTGTTCCACACTCCAGCATATGTCTTATCTACCCAGGTTAGAGCATTTTGCATCCACAGATCACATCAAAGGCACCTGTTAATCCTCACAATAACCCTGTGAGGTAGGCAACAATCTGCATGGTCACTAATTTACAAGTGGAGAGACTAATGAATGGTACTCTTGAGTACGTGAATATAGGCAAGATTACAGGGAACCAAGGTCAGTTGCTTCCTCTTTCAGAAATGTCTTCACTGACCTTGACAAGAGGTGCAACTGATATGACACAGCAATTTAAAAAAAAATGCCATAAGTGTCATGCAGGAGTTCCTGAACAGCTCAGCACCCAAGAATTAACTAGAAATTACTTAAAACTATTAAAATTCCTAAGAAGCAGAGCTGTCACCTTAAAAAGAAAACAAGGGACACGAAGTAAAGGCAGTGAAAAGGGGAGGGGCAGGCATGGCTGTATAGAGTAACCATTGAACTTACCACCCCAAAATTCGATCAGCAGGCATACCCACAAACTGGACCTTTCCTTCCTTATATTGTTTTGTTTTTCCTTAAATGGACTGGTAGAAATCCCAGTGTCCTGGCCCAGCATCTTAGTGGGGCAATGAAATAGAGTAAAAAAAGAAAAAGTGGACAAGTAGTACCCTTGTTCAAGTGGAAGGGGTCTAACTAGAACTCTAGTTAGAGCTTGAAGATACGGGGCCACCGTGAGCTCCCAGTGTGCGCACCCACACCACCACAACTAAGAGTAACTTTTGTTTTGAAGACCCTCCTTTCCATTCCAGTTATGAAATCTGGATCTTTAGGGCAAAGGCTAAGAGCACTGATAAAGCATCAGTTTCCACTGTAACAATAATGCTCAGCCAATAAATCGTACTAAAAAATACCAGTGAAATACATTTCCCAGGAGTATGGTGTTAGCCTACCACTATGTGAAACAAAGAACTAAAATATTTCTACACAAAGTGATCAAATCAACAAATGGATGGATGGAGTCTGCTTTAGGAAGTTCCAATTACTTCATGCCTACATGCAAAACATTTTAGAGATGACAAATTGTTTCTATCTAAGCCTAGATCACATTTAAATATCTTTTCCCTAGCCTGCAGCCGGATAATGTGCAGAGATAAACGCTTTGCAGGCAGGGGCAGAATAAGCTTTAAAGACAAAATGAATCCTCCAGTGCCAGCAGATCTGACATTCCTAAGGCATATGCACTAAAGAACAACACAGAGAGTTCTAACTGCAAATTTCATCTGCAGTTCGCTGGAAATCACACACTTGTCTAAACCCCTGTTTCCTACTCTAAACACCAACCTGCAGTAATGTATTGAGCAGAGGCCATTTCTCCTGAAGCTCTTAAGGCACCACCATACCTAAAAGGGAAGAAAAATAATTTGCATGCAATTAAACACAAATAGGAAGGACAGTGGGGTTTTTGAAGCAGGCAGCAGCTAGATCCATTTAAAGGAAATCTATCACCAAACCAGAAGTAACTGAAGGTAAGATTCACTCACATTTACCTCAAAGTTTCAGCTATTTTGCAAGGACTAAATGGAAGCAAAGGAAAGCTGGCATCTTTCAGACAATAAGTAAAGGCAGACCAGGAAGTCTGGATACATCACTGCTGCTTCCCTAATCCTTTTGCCTCAAAGACTCGTTTTATTTTTAAAGAAACTGAGAAGAAGTCTGAACAAAAGCTACCCCATTTCTGAAACATTTGCCATGGCTTCTTCAGATACATGAAAAAAAAAAAACCTTTAAGGATAGATGGCAGATAAAAGGCACAGAGTTGGAGGGCAGGCTTGCTTCCTCCCTCCACAGCAGAAGCAAAACAGTGAGAGGTGAGATGTTTTCTTGGGGAAGTATTTCCTACACTGAAAAGATGTGGGAGTCCACCTGTATGACAAGAACTTACCACTCTTCCCTGAATTCTTAAATTAGCAGCTGGATGAGGAACAGATGGACTCCCCAAAGCCTTCGAGCAAAAGGTGGCTCTCACACATTCTCTAATCTTGGACTGAACTTTTGAAACTCTGACCATTGCTAGATGATGAGCAGGAAAGTTTCCCCTAACACACTACAGAACAGGGAGGAGTTCCTTGGGGAGATCAGTGGAGCAGGCCATGAGAAAAGAAGCTGTAACAGCTTCCCCAAGTTGAGTCCTTTCACACCTCTCCCACTGCCATGCACCCTATAGCCTTCCATGCTGTCATCAAGCAGGGAAGACCAAAAAAGGCTAAATCTCCAGGGAAAAACAGAACTTGAATCCGAGTGCGAATGTGACTTCCCACAGACAATACGGCCACGTCTTGTATTGCAGTCTGCCAGTTTCATAGGCTACATTTTGCCATTTGGTATGTTAAATTTGTCAAATACTCTGATTCAGTGCAGTAACTCAAGAGTCCTTCACATGGAAATAAACAGACTTTCCAAAAATGAAAACATTGATAGCCAATAAAAACCTTGAAACCGAATTTTTGTACTTCACAAATAGTTCTCAGTGCTTAATAATTATGGTTCACCTGCTAACAGAATGAGAAACAATTTATAACTACTTAAATAACTAGTGATCACAGTAATACAGAATATCCATCTGGGTATCAAGGAATTAAGTTAATCCTAAAATGGCAATAATGCTCTACCTAATTCTCACTTTTTAAAAATACTTGTTGTTTTCTGATTACAATTCATCTGGAGGACAAATTCAGGCACACATTGGCAGGTAATTCTTTTTCCTTTCAATATTCGTAACTTTCAAGTTTCTCATATATTCTTTACCAAAAAAACCAACCAACCAACCAACCAAAAAAACCAATGGCCACTTTCACATTTCAGTCCAGAATAACAAAAACAAACAAACAAACAAAACTCAGAGAAGTTATCCTACAATCAGAACAAATTAGCAATTGAAACAAAATTCCATAAAGGCATGTCTTAGAACTTTCTGCTGTACCTCCAAGTAGCAAATGTCAGTAACATCAGAATTTCACAGCTCAAAACACTGCAATAGAGCCATTGCAGGAAATATTCCTCAAAGGAACAGGACTCCCATAGGATTCTTTTATACAGAACAGGACCATAAAAACTAACAGCAAAAAAACAGGGTTAAAAGTTCAGTCGCTTGTTTTAGAATTTTAAACAGGTCTTGATAGGAGCTACTTTCTAGCTAAGCAAAACACGTCCTCTCTACTAAAAGCCAGTTCCAAGAAACACAAAGTCTTAACTTCTTTATTAAAGTACAGACTAACACAGCCATAGGATAAACTTTAATCGATCATTACATTAATCTTGAATAGACCTAAAGAGTGAGAGATTGTTATGATAAACCATACCAGTGTTAAGATGACCATTCTGCAAAATATCTGTTTCCTAAGCTAAAGAAAACATTTTAGTCATGGTATTTTTGTCCCGAATCCTACCTTTTAAGGGCCTCTTTCACTTCTGGCACTGAGCGGATACACTGAACCGTAGCATTCATGTAGCAAGTGTTGCCAAGGTTTGTCAATCCACATGGCAATTCCATCTACCAAAAAAATTCACAAGGGTGCTTGAAGGTCAAGGAGATGTGCAACCACTTTTGTATAAACACTATAATGTGACATCAACTTCTAAGAAAATGAATTATGCATAAAACCTGGAATATTCCATCAAACTTTATGAGGTTTTCCAGATCCACTTTATGATTATATTTATCATTTCACCATTTGATACTTTAAGGGGACATTCAGGAATGCTCTGGGGGTTTTTCTGTGCATGCTTAGTTTAATGAACATATTCTTCAAGCATGCAGTCATTCAGAAAGTTCAATTATAATCCCAGTCAAGTTTTGACCTTAAAATTCTATTTCCATGAAATTTCCACATGAATACATTTGTACAGATGTTTTAATTAAAATCAGTTTTCAGTAAAACTCTGAAAATGCTGGAGTTCATAGTTTGAAACAAAAGCATTGTTTAAACTCCTCTCCAGAAGTTTGCAACAGATCATTAACTTGATCTTTTCAGACAACTTGTGAACTTCTAAAGTCTTGACCAATGTCAAGGCCAACTAATAGTTAAACTAACCACTTGCAGAAGTAACTATAAACCACAATGAAATAGAATTTATTTTTTTTTTAACCCTGAATGCGTAGGTATTTGTCAAGGAAAAATGCATAGTTTAATGAAACTGAAGTAGTACTGCATACCAATACCAATAGATTATTTTAGGAAGAGAGAACTCATTTAGCATATTCCACAAGGGAATGCATGCAGCGCAGACAATTGCATTTTGATGTATAACAAAATTTCAATGTGACCAACTTTTTCAAGATGTTATCTGACAGTGAATCACCTCTTTGCTTGCCTCTCAGTTATCTCAATGTCTGTGTATGGGGTTAGTTAAAAATACATAAATATCCTTCATCCACAGGTGGCCTGGAAAGCACTAAATCCTGAAGCACAAACCCAGCCCAAAACTACAGATCCTTTTTCATACAGACATGCATAAAAGTATTCCTGTTCTGCATGCACAGTTGACAACAATCATGCAACTGTTAAGTATGACAAAGAGCTTGCAGTTCAAATGACTGGTGAGAAAATTAAGTCTTTCAAGTTGTAAAAAAGGAAACTCAGGAGTTACTTCATCAAGAAAATAATAGATTAATTATGCTCTTTCAGACTTTACTCCCATAAAGCAAAACACGCGTGTCAAATTTATTTTCATTTTTCACAAAGTTGACCTAATACCAGTAACATGGACAAACAAAACCCCAAACACACCCCACTCCAAAACAAACCCTAGTCTCTCCTCACAGATATGAAAGAGGCAGGAAACAATTTTGCATATCTAAGAGGCCTTGTTTAGACAAAGTTCAGGACACTGATACAGCAAGGGCAATACAACTTTGTTTTTAAAAACATCAGCAATGCTATTTTTAGAAAATCTACTAAGCTGCCTGCTCAAAGGAAAGACAGCACTAATTGTATGACTTTTAAATTAAATCCCAGACTTCTTTTCACTGCTCCCAGTTTGGTCATCGATGCAAATTTGCGATTCTTGCTGAAGATGCTAAGCAGACATTCCAGTTGCAAAATCCACTTTTAAGCAACTGCAATTATTTAAAAACTTGCCATTACTCAGAGGTTTACAAGAAACCGAGGCTGGAAATGTGCTTACAGCCGAGGCCAACTGCTCCTCTGTCATGTCCTCCACGAAGACGGGTCGGGCAATCGGCTCTTCCGGAAGCGCGTCTGCGGAACCCATCATTAGCAAGGTCATCCCCTGGAAACACAGGAAAAATACCAATGAACCTTTAAGGACAGTTATTTCCACTCAAACCCTTAAGCTCTTAACATCCTTCAGCTATTTCCCCAAAAATAAACACAATCTTTCTCCTGGTTTAACAGAACCAATACAGCACTATTGTGACTTTAGGGCATACCTTAATTCCTCATATCTAGGGAGTACCTATTGAGATTTATCAGAATTTTCCGTGCTAGATATTTGAACTGAAACATCTGGTGAGGCTGGTGAGCTTGCCTGGCAAGTTCTGAGTTAAACTAGTTGAAAAGTGAAAAATAACCTAAATTACCACATCACTTCAGGCACGAGAACTAACATGTAAGGGTGGGAGAAAATAAAAACAACCAAGTTTCCATGCTTGCTGAACGAGCATAATATGAAAAGGAGTCTTTTAGCATTCAACAGGAGCACATCTACACAACTAGATCTGTCAAAGAAGGAGAAAATTACTATCTGGAGCCTTGAAACATACAGTGCTAAGGAAACGGATGAACAACAGAATAAAGAGAAACTGCTTTGACAGTGTAAATAAATCCCTAGAACTTGCTATAACATTACTAAAATGAAAAAAGGCAGCTATTAGCACAACAGTATGCAGAAAAAGACAAGAATATTATGTACTGGGTTTTTTGCTGAATAACTTTGCTACAATAGCTGCAGCTACAGGCTGCTAAGAGATGCCTGCAAACTAGTTACAAGGGTAAGAGCAATGCTACCTAATTCACTCTGCCCAGTGAGGAACTGGAGTAAAACCTGTAACAGATGTTACAAGGTATTACAAGAGACGTACAGTAACGAAAATGACACAGAAAAAAACCCCAAGCAAAAACGTGTGGGATTCCCTAATGCAGTATTACACAGGCAAGCAACACAAACACATTCACTTTCTGGTTTTTTTTGAACTAGCCAAAGGTATCAATGACCATTAGTAATGGCTTTGTTTATAAACAGCAGCTTTTTAACACAGGAGAGCACATTTCAGCAGGTTGGTAAAAAAGGACATAGGCAGAGGTGTAACTTCAGCATCACCAACACATTTGTCCATGCTGGGGATGTGCAAGGACAAGGCTCTGCAGACAGTGCCCAGGTTCACAAGCTCTCTCTAAATAACGTCACTTATTTTTATGGTCACACACAGACAGCACAAAAGGACCAGTGCTCTGACCCAGAACATTTCTTGTACGAAATAAATAAATAAATGCACCCAAGTACTTCAGCATAGACAGTGTGATTTCCCTACTGATGCCAAAGAAAAGTTTTTTATAAACCAATGGTGAGATCTTTCTAAGCATGTTTACATATGACACCTATAAAATTATTTTTCATCAAGATATGACTTTTTAAGAAAGCACTGCCCATTCGAACAGAAACAGCAAGCACTTTCAAGTCTTTCTTTAAATGCCAAAATAAAAAATTAGAATAGTAAAATTTAGTTACTGCTCAGAACTTACATTCTTTATTTTTAGGTTCCCCCAGTCATCATCCTGTGAAATAAAATAAAAGACAAGTTAATTATCTTGCCGCAAGAGACAAGCAAGTATTTTCATTAATATTAATCACATATTTCTAAATACACAATTGTATTTCATCCAAGATTACACAATATTAACTATTTAAATGTTATCAAGCCTTGTCTGACTAAAATAAAAAGCAGCCAAGTTGTGTTTTCAATAAGGTTCTTCACGTGTTTTTCAACACTGCTTAAATGTAAACAACTTTTTGCAGCGAAGTTGCCTATATCTCATTACACCAGTAAGCCTCCTGCAGAGAAGCACCAGAGAAACTTCTCTTAAACAAACTAGAAAGAAAAAACTTAATCCAGATTCTGAACATTAAAAAGTAACAAAAAAGCCCCCCGCCAAGCTGTGTTTTGGATAAATAAGTAAAGAAGTGCAGTCAGTTTAATGCATAAAACCAGAGATCTTCCAGAGGAACACCCAGAAATATGGCCATTGTTCATGTTAACACATAATACAAAAAAATTGATTTCTACCTTCAGAGTTCCTCCTTTAACCATAACCTTCTGTCTAGCTGGCTGAACTCCGGTCAGTGCAAATAACTGGGCTTTGAAGACCATTGGAGGTTCGTCAGTGTTCAGCTCCACGCCATCGAATTTCTCTTTTCCCCATTTCACATTGACTGCAAATAAAATGTTTTGAAACTTGATCATTTCCTAATACCCAAGAATGTAATTACCAAGATTACCAAGACTTCATACCGTCTCAAAACGTTCTGTTTTCAACTCTTAAAATTGTCAATAACGAAGCAATGTAGGGAATACCTTTATTATATGGCACCTCATCCATCAGAACATACCGCTTCCAGCAGGTCTAAAAATATCCTGCAAAACCATGGTAAGTAACATATATACTGAGAAACTTTGCAAGCAATAAATA
Source organism: Pachycephala philippinensis (assembly GCA_013397055.1). Taxonomy (NCBI): domain Eukaryota; kingdom Metazoa; phylum Chordata; class Aves; order Passeriformes; genus Pachycephala; species Pachycephala philippinensis. The sequence continues at coordinate 340,975 of VWZT01004303.1, read as the reverse complement.
TGTCTAACAGCATCAGAAACCCTTTAGCAGGTCTTCACAAAAGCAGTCTGGAACTGACTCTCCCACTCTCTTGGCACTGCTCATTGCAAACAACTGAACTTTCAGAAGGAAGTTCAGAGGTGCGATTCCAGCTCAGTTATCCACAGCATTTCCGTTCTCCTTCAGAGGAAAACAATACAATATTCTTTAAAAGCAAGGTTATTGACCCCAGTAAAGGTGCAGGACCGGAATTAAGATGCGAAGTGAAATTCGGTCACAAACAGCGTAAACGTCGATGCTGGAAACGGGATCACCAGCAGGAATGAGAGGCAGAACGGCACAATGCAATGTTAACTTCACTTTGCTGAAGTTAGTAATGACCAAGAGCAGACAAAAAATGCCTGGAGAAAGCTGTATGCCTCTACAGAAAAGTGACACACCTCTGACCACTTCCAATCACTAACACAATAAGGCTTCTTTAGCAAACTGAGATTTCACTGAAAATCTGTAAAATACAGCACACAGTGATATCCTATATGCACGGTAAGTGGCTGAAATACCAGACTTTAGGAAAGCCACATCCTTCTACCTGTGCTTTGGTTTTACATAAATATATTACAGCAACTATACCTTTTTAAAATACAAAACCCTTAGAAGTCATAATTTTAAAAACCCTTCCAAAAAGGTTCAGATTTCAGATGTATTCAGTGCTTGTGATGGGTAATATGACAGAATAATCAAAAGCAAGTCTAAATGAGTTAGACTACATTACTCTACAAAGGAACTCAAATGACTGACTTTTCAGTGTTTCTAATAGAAAGCACCTTCTGATTTGTCCAACGTTCTGATTTTTTTAAAAACACATTTATTATTTTGCATATTTAAGACCTACAAAGCACATGGCTTTTCCCATTTTCCAGGAGGACAACCCACTCAGTCACTGAACAAGTCAGCTGCACAGACTTTTTGGGTTTGAATTTTTGAACAGTCATGCATCCACTACTAAATATGCAGAAGAGTTAGCAATTATTAATCTGTAGTGTCACCAGTTTTGACAACGCAGCACTCAAGAGGAGGAACGGAAGAGCATGAGTGTCTTCTCTTCAGAGATTGCAACTAAGACTTCGTGGAAAATAAGAGAAACTTGTTAATCTGAAAACAATGGAAAGTAAGAAAAAGGAAGGACGTAATTTCCCTGCTGATCAGAAAACACAGTGCATACAATTCACAGAATGGGTCAGACTGGAATGGACCACAGAGGGTCATCTTGTCCAACCTCGCTGCTCCAGCAGGGCATTCCTAGAGCACATGGCCAGGATTGTGCCCAGACTGTTCTTGAATATCTCCAGTGAGGGAGATTCCACTAGATTTGGATGAGTTCAGGAAAAATCCGGTTATATTGACATAAGGATCCCAGTTTGCCAACCACAGCCAAAATAGTGGACAAACTCTGTCCTGAGGCTGCCTACAACCTAAAAAACTGAAGAGCCCAAGTAGGCATGATCTGTGAGATAATTATCAAGGCAGTAACTGGTCCTAGAAGTGTCACTGGAGGTTTTGTTCTTGAAGTCTTCCATTGACATGTTTCCTCACAGCAAGAAGGGCCAGCAGGATGTGGTATCATTTAAGAAAGCTTTAACTTTAGGTTCAGGCTAGACATTAGGAAGGGTTTCTTCACAGAAAGGGTGCTTAGACATTGGAATGGGCTGCCCAGGGAGGTGATGGAGTCACCATGCCTGGAGGTGTTTAAGAAAGGACTGGATGTGGCACTCAGTGCCCTGGTCTAGCTGACATGGTGGTGACTGGGCAAAGGTTGGACTTGGAGTTTTCCAACTCAACTGAGTGTGCAGCATAGAATGGATTTCAAAGAGCGGAGGCAGACACACCTAAATGAACTGGGAGGCGCGGATGCAGAGTTCTGGCTCAGCGGAGAGACAGCAGCACCTCTCCTTTAGCAGGAAGCCAGAGCAAACCGAGCCAGGGCAGCACCGAGGCACGGCGGCCCGCGGGACGCGAGTGACACCCGCCCTCGCACCAGCAGGGCCAGGCCAACACTGCCTCCCTGCTTCCCTTCCTTCC